>LNAC01000115.1:1179678-1249634 GCA_002007465.1 Ailurus styani
CGGGGGCGGAGTGCCAGCAAGGGGGGGGGTGGGAAGGGGGAGGCCACTGGCGGGACAGAGACACATCGAAGCTGGAGAGTTAGGTGGGCTTTCCATAGGAAGTTACATCAAATACACTGATACTGTGACTTGAGAAGAAAACTGGATGGACATGAAAGATTCTGAGGACGATGGATCTGTGACTGGATATGGGATGGAGTAGGGTTGGGGCACCACGAGCCTCTAAGAAACGCAATTTTGAATACCGATGTGAAAGAGCAGCATTTTCCAGTTACACTGGGAATGCAAAAGAATGTTTTCTCTCCTTCTGTGTCTGCCTCTTTCACACACACACACACACACACACACACACACACACACACACACAGTCTTACTCCTTCACCATGTTAATATCAGGCCCCAGACCTGTGACCCCGGGGCATTTTTTCCCCAGCTTTATTGAAGTATAACTCACAAATAAAATTGTATATATGTAAGGCATAATCCATGATGATCTGATACACATATGCATCATGAAATGAAATAAAAGTGTATACATTTAAGGCACCCAGTGAGTTAATTTGGTGGGTGCACCCACTGTGAAATGGTCACCACAATCAAGTTCATTAACATATTTACCACTTCACGTCGCTACCACTTTTTCTTGTGAAAACACTTAAGATCTCTCTTCGTGGGGATGCCTGGGTGGCCCAGTCGGTTAAGCGTCTGCCTTTGACTCAGGTCATGTTCCCACGGTCCTGGGATCGAGCCCCACATCAGGCTCTTTGCTCAGCGGAGACCTTGCTTCTCCCTCTGCTTCTGCTGCTCCCCCTGCCTGTGCTCTTTCTCTCCATATCTCTCTCTCTCTCTGACAAATAAATAAATAAAATCTTTTTTTAAAAAGATCTCTCTTAGCAAATTTCAAGTATACAATATGGTTTTATTAACTATAGTCGTCATGCTGTACGTTAGATCCCCAGAATTTTTTCATCTCAGAACTGGAACTTTGTACGCTTTGACTACTATCTCTCCGTATCTCCAACTCCCCAGCCCCGGCAAGCACACTTTACACTGTTTCTATGAGTTCCACTTTTTTAGATTCCGCAAGTATTGGGAGATCACACAGTATTTGTCTTTTTCTCTCTGGCTTATATCACTTAGCCTAATGCCTTCCTGTTCATCCACAAGTGGCTGGATTTCCTTCTTTTATACAGCTGAATAGTATTCCATTATATAGACCACATCTTCTTTATCCGCTTGTCCATCGACAGACACTTGGTTGTTTCCATGTGTTGGCCACTGTGAAGAATGCTGCTGTGAATACAGAAGTGCAGATATCTCTTCGAAAAACTGACTTCATTTCCCTCATATATACTTCAGAGTTTTTAAATCAAACAGCCCCACCAGATGGGGAAGCAGGAACTCCACTGCTGGTCTCCCGATCCGTCAGCAATATTGCACCCCTCCCTCATGCTGGGAAAAATAAAGCAGATAGATAATGCCATATAAATGGTCCTCCAAGAAAAGAAACAACATCAAAAAGGGAAAACATGGAGAGGTTCTCCTGAGACGTCTGAACTTTTCTTGTAATGGAAATCGGGAAACAATACAAAATTCTGCATCTCTGTGAAGAAAAAGATTTGGTGTCCTCTTTGCTGCTCAGCTCCCTCTGGTGGAATACTGATTTTTATGGCATGCCCCCAGAAATCTACAGACTCTGGAGGCCTGGTCGACCTTCCCTGCATGGAGATAAGAAGTCGGTGCATCAGGACAGGGAAGAGGAAGAAAGTAATCAGAGAAGGGGGCGGGGCAGAGGGAAGAGAAAATAAAAAAGCAGCAGCAAAAAACCTGATCACAGGATCACAAAAACCTACTTTTATCACTTACTGGGTTTTTTAGCAGTTTTTTTAGGTTTCTTAAAACCCCTTTTCTATTACATTAAATATAGCTTATTACCTTATATTAAAATAGTAACTCTACTAAATTATAAACTCATCTCTAAATGAACTTTTCCAGGATTGGGGGTAATTTTTTATTCGAAGGTGCCAAGTGCCTGAAAAGTTCTGTGGTAGCTTTGATGGCAATCACTAACATGTCCTTAAATTCTGTTTTCTTCAATCCCCAAAATCATTTGCACATGTACGTCAGGAACAACTCGCCATCGGGGTCTATCCTCCTTCTTTGACGAAGAGAAAACCCTTCCACGGAGTTATTACAAAGTTTTACAAAGCACATCAATCCCTCTACATGGTAACAGACTCCAGCTAAAAACACTGTGAGCGAAAAAGCAGAGGGAAAAGGCAGAGACTGGCCCACTGGGGATAAACATCAAGATTCGACGAGGTCAGTGACTATGGAAAACACAACACCTGACGCACTCTCTGGCAGGAAACCACGACTGTGGCAATGACCATGGCAATGTGGCTGGCCTCATCTCCTGGCTAAGGAAGAACAGGGAAGCCGTTCCCTCAAGCCAGCGGAGGCAGAGGAGCAGTGGGCTCTCGCAGGAACCACTGCCCCTTCTATGAGCAAACTGTATTAAAATTACCCAGGTCCTCTGGCTCCTCCAGGGACGGAACTTCAGTCTTCCCCAGGAGATTTCTGCAATGAAATTAAAAGTCTCTCCCTACATCACACCAAACCCTCTTCAGGGTATAAAGATACCCTGTAAATGTAGAGGAATGAACTGGATGGAATATTCCAGCAGTGGTCTGAGTAGCATCGGATATAGTGAGAGCATGACTTACTGATCACCTGAAGCCGTCAAGGGCCATGGGAGCACAGGGAATCTGGAAGCTTAAAAAAATAATGAGGAAATCAGAGAGTGGCCTCAAGACTTATTAGCTGTGTGGTCTTGGCAAGTTATATCCTCCTTGAGCCTGTGTCCCAGTGAGAGCGGAATGACACCTGTCCTGGGGCTGTTGTCTTGATGAGAGAGAGGGGTGGGAAGGGGTCCTTGTAGTCTGGAAGCCACCTGCACTTGGGAATATCCAGTGGGGCTGTGGGGGGCGGGGGAGCACAGCGGTCCGGAGCTTTCCAGCTGTCTAACCTTGTGTAGGTTACCTTAGCAACCCATGCCTCAGTTTCCTCCCTGGTAAAAATGGGGCTCATGATGGCGAGGCTAACAACGCCCACGTTGTAGGACTAAGTTAAATCCATATAAAGGGACTAAGAGCCCCAAAAACAGTCAGGAGTCCAGAGTGTTGCTTATATACACAATGGCGCGTGTGGTATCATCTTTGCAATCAATACTTCGCCATTTTGGGGCACCTGCGTGGCTCAGTCAGTTAAACATCTGCCTTCAGTTCAGGTCATGATCTCGGGGTCCTGGGATCGGGCCCCAGATCTGGCTCCCCACTCAGCAAGGAGTCTGCTTCTTCTTCTTCTTCTGCCCCTCCCTGCTGCTCGTGCTCTCTCTCTCTCAAATAAATAAATAAAATCTTTATTAAAAAAATACTTTGCCATTTTCCTGCATTTGTCTCTATATTGTTGTTTTCTTTCCTTGTGTACACTCCAAACCAGTCCTTCCATCTTGTGATCTTTTTCCTAATTCCTCAACATCAATCATCTTCTTCCCTTCCCAGATGATAGCAGCGCAACCTCCTCTCAAAGAACCTTGAAGGGTAAGAGCCACGTCTCCAGCTCAGTGCTTTGCCGCTGTAGTCTCTCCACAAATGCTCACGTGACCTGCATCCCCCCCACCTCACCCCCCCCATGCACAGCCTTAGTGCCTTTCATCGTGGGGATTCAAGAAAATCCGAACCATGCCAACCCTGAACGTGCCTTCAAGTTTCCCAAAAGTCACTGATGACTACATGTTGCCTAAACACCTCTACCTATTAGGTATGACGGTTGTCTTGATTTCTGAAGAGAGAGCTGATTTTTCAGTATTGAGATGCCTCCAAACTCAGTGATCACCAGAAAGCTACGGGGGGGGGGGGCGGTCAGGGCTCTGGGGCTGTTCGGTCTGACAGCTAGGAATGGACTATGATTGAGTGGTCAGAAACAAATGAGGAGATGCTTATGCTGAATCTATAGTTCTAATATCGAAAAATGCAATAGGATTTTAATAATAGTAATAATTATTACGCTACTCCCTATCAGCAGTAAATATTGTTTTACGAAATGAAAAAGAACGATCCATTAGCTGTTAGAATCTGCAGAACGTGCTACTGACATTCACAGTGCTAACTCCAGACCTTCTGTGGAGTTGAACTGAAGGAGACATAGCATTAGGGCCCACGGCAGGAAGAAAATGTGTAAAGAATTTTGTGTCGGACTGGGCATTGAGAGAACAAAGTCGAGGATATTTGCTACGAAAACAGTAAGCTATAGTTAAAGAACAGGATGGAGGTTGTGCGCAATGACGCTGTAGGTCGCTTTCAACCTGTCCATCTGGGATCAAAGAAGCCTTAGAAATAGGCTTTTCATTTTGTACAAATTGAGCTGCACTTTTTTTCTTAGGGACTTCAAACACATTCACCAATCTCTCCATATTTAAATGTACCTACAGTGTAGACAGCTATGTCATTTACCATCTAGACCAGGATACTTAAAAAAAAAAAAGGATACTTTTACAGGGAAAGGGGTCCTCTTAATCATACCAGGAGACAAATCAGGAAGCAGGGCCCCCCGCGTAAATGTTGGTGGAGAGTTAACCCGGCCCCACTCCCTTGGAACTCTTCCATTTCGAGCTTCTCTCATTCATTCAAATATTTCCTAAGCGCGGACCTTCTGCCAGGCCTGGGCAGGGCACAGAGCAGGGATGAATGAGCCATCACCCCTAATTCTGCTGTGCTTCTATCAGCATGCAGCGACAGTCACCATGGAACCTTCGCGGCCCAACGTGCCAAGTGTCATCAGAGCCAGCACAAATGTCCTGACAGACGCAGCTGCGGAGAAAAGGGGTAGCTCTCCCCGAGGCCATCGGGCAGAATCAGTCCCTTGGCCACTTTACAGGGAGGCCAAGGGGTGACCAAAGCCGTTGAGAATCCACAAAGCGAGGTGGATTTTCTAATCCTTTTGCTGCTGCTGCCTGAATCTCTAAGTAGGCGACGCTCCCCTCTCTCTCCTTCCCGTGCCTCATGGGAAAGCCGCAGTGGGTAAGGGGCAACGGTGGTGCAGGGGGGAGCGGGGAGGGGCGGCACTAACCTCACCCTGAGTGAGGGTTACTTTCACCTCCTCATTTCAAGACATTGTTCCGAGAAGTTGGATGACTTGTTTAGTGATGACTACACGTGCAGACTAGTGTGTTGCTTGAATTGCCAAAGCAAAGTCTATTACAAATAATAAAATAGCCCAAAAAAACTATGATTTGGAAAAGCACTGTAAACACAGATGGCTTACAATGGGAAATATATAGTGCTCTCCCAGGTCAATTCAGAATCCCAATTGCCAAAACTGATAAATGAAATAGCCACGGGTCTGTATTCATATTCTGCTGATGCCGACCGAGTACGTTATGCTGATCGGTGCAATTGTGCAGATGACATAATTTCGGGAGGGGAAGGCGAGAGCCAGCCATCGTGCAGTTACTAACGGAATGGACGACACATCTGACAGTTACTTGTTATGTAACATTACACTCGGGTTTTCTGAAGGAATAACAGTAAACAGCAGAAAAGCAACCACAAACTCTACAGGTATTTTGGCACGACCATCCCACGCCTGTTTGCTGAGCACACATTCTGTGCCAGGCGCGGTTCACAGCGAACCAGACAAGCTCCCTGCCCTCACGGTGCTTAGGGCAAGAGGCCAGAAACAACAGGAACGTCCACCATAAATATATAACCTCAAGTAATGCTTGGCATTAGAAGAAAAATGAAACAGGGTAAGAAGTGGTCAGAGGGTTCCAGAAAGGCCCCTCGAAGGAGGTGGTATGTGAAGAGAGGGCGGGAGGTGACGAGGGAGGCAGCCACGTAGTGCTTTGGGGAGGGAGCAAATCGGGCAGCAAGGACTTTATTTCGGCTCTCGACGAAGTAATCCTTACAAAACATCTCTTCAGAGCTCAGTTTCCACTTGCATCCACTTACGCTAATAACGACATACATTTTGAGAGTATTCGTATCACTGCAATGGGATTATAAAGCAGGAAGCACTTGGAGAATGCAATCCGGAAACATGTATCGAAAGCTATTACAATTATCACAATTGTTTGGCTCAGTAATCCTATTCCTAAAAATGTACAGCGAGGATGTAGTCAGAAATGAGCACCAAAAAAAAGAGAGAGAGAGAGAGAGAGAGAGAGAAAGAGAAAGAAACATGCATAAAGATTTTTATGTGGGGAAGTCGATAGAGCTCTACATCAGAGATATTTGCAACTTACAAGAGCAAGAGACTGGAAACGAGCTCAAAGTCTAACAAGAGAAGGAATGTGAAATGAATTACAATCTGTCTGCATGATGGAATATCAGCCAACAATTAAAAAGCAAGTTTTGTACGATATTTAATGACATGCAGAGATGCTTGTGAGAATTTTAAGGGGAAAGGCAGAGTATAAAATTGTGTATACAAATGATTCCAACTTGAAGTCTATGATATATTTGCATATACATATAAGAAATATTCTGGGGAAAAAAAATTTTTTTAAAAATCTTTAAAAAAAAAAAAAGGGTGCCTGGGTGGCTCAGTGGGTTAAGCCCCTGCCTTCGGCTCAGGTCATGATCCCAGGGTCCTGGGATCGAGGCCCACATCGGGCTCTCTGCTCAGCGGGGAGCCTGCTTCCTCCTCTCTCCTCTCTCTCTGCCTGCTTCTCTGCCTACTTGTAATCTCTCTCTCTCTCTCTCTGTCAAATGAATAAAAAAAAAATCTTTAAAAAATAAATTAAAAATAAATTTAAAATAAATTTAAAAAAATATTCTGGGGAACATGTGTTGAAAGGCGATTCTCTCTGGGTTGAGAGATTACAAGTGACTTATTCTCTTTACTTCTCTAAAGATTCCCATTGTTCCACAAAGAGCATGACTTCCCTTTACAAGAAAAATTAACAGTTAAAGAATTAAATGGATACAACTTTATGCCATCAGCCCTTTTGTATAAAAAGGAAGTACCTGGAGAAATGTATTATGTTTTTGGGAAATTTTAGGGTGTGATTTTAGTGTAGTAGGGAGGCATAGAGCTCCTCACCTTCATTCCTGTGTCTGTATTTTTCTCTTCCCACTTTTTTTTTTAAAGACCTTATTTATTTATTTGACAGAGACACAGCAAGAGAGGGAACACAAACAGGGGGAGTGGGAGAGGGAGAAGCAGGCTCCCCACCAAGCAGGGAGCCCGATGTGGGGCTCGATCCCAGGACCCTCGGGTCATGACCTGAGCTGAAGGCAGACGCTTAACGTCTGAGCCACCCAGGCACCCCTCTCTTCCCACTTATGAGCATGGTTGCTTTTCCATCGACCTAGATACAGGACTATATCATAATCACATATGCATCCAAGGGTCTAGTGCAGTACCTGGTACATAGTAGGTGCTCAATAAATGCCAACTAATATTGCTTTTTCTTTAAATCAAAGCATATACTATTCTTAAAGGAGCACTGAAGTTGTTCTGAATTCTAATTCAATATTTAGGGCTTTCTCTTTGCAAAGTCTTTGAGTGCTTAAAATCACTGTCAAGTGCAGGGCTGTATTGAACCTGTCCAAAGTCACTGCAGCTGTTCCATTGTGTCCCTCCTTTCCCTTACTTCACTCAAAGATGTTAATGAGCTACCTGTTTTAGACTCTTCAGGTTCCTAAGGGTGCCTGGGTGGCACAGTTGGTTAAGCATCCGATTCTTGGTTTCAGCTCAGGTCATGATCTCAAGGTCGAAATCGAGCTCCACATGGGGCTCCATGCTCAGTGCAGGACCTGCTTAAGACTCCCTATCCCTCTCCCCTGCCCCTCCTGCAGGTGCTCTCTCACTCCCTCTCAAGTAAATAAATAACGTTTTTAAAAGAATATCTAGTTTTCTAGAGAATTCTTTTTTTTTTTTAGTCTTGGGTCCTGCACTGGAAATTGTAAGCATATGCATAATAGCCATTATGATAATAAAAGCAAGTTTTAACAAACACTAAATGGTAAACATCTCCAGATATGTGCTCTGATTATCTGTGGCCTGATATATTGTTTGTCTTGGATTCAAACACAAAAGCAAATAGACATTTCTTTGAATAGTGCACTTTGCCCCAGAATAACTCATCCCCTATATACTCACTGTTCCAAACACCTCTTTTTTTTTTTCAATTTGCAAAATCTGCCTCTGCTGAAAGTGTGCTTGCAATTACAGTAGGCTACCTCCCAACCAGAGATAATGTGTTTCTGCTAACCTGTGTCAGGAGGCCAAAATCCATGAACAGAGCATATGCTGTCCTGAACTCATTCGATTGAACAGGTTGCTGACACTTGTAATTCTTTCCAGTAATAGAGACCAGGAGAGAGGAGGAGGTGAGAAAAGGCTGGAAAGCAATGGCAGCTTAAAAGGCTCTTGGCTAACATTCTCGACTTTTCTAATCCACAGTCATTTCAGGATGTGTCCCCACTACAATCAGAAGACAGCATTTTCTTTCTTTTCTAAGTATAAAAGCTTAATATCAAAAGCAGACTACACAGATGCTTTGAGATGTTGAACTACATATTTATACGCTTATCGGGATTACTTATTAAAATATGCTATATCCATAGGAAGGAGAACATTAGGCATGCAAAAGCATTACTTCAAAATGAACTATATCCAGTTATAAGCAGATAAATGCTAAGTAGCTAATTCTCTGGAAAAAAAATCCTGCTTCATAGCATTTCTAACTTCTGTGATGTAAATACTCCCACCGTGTCCAATTTTCAGCCACCAACGCGATGTCACTGAATGCCAAGTTGGGGGGAGATGTGGAGGGTCAACTCCCCAAGCCAGAATGAGCCACCCCGGCACAGTACGGATTTCAGCTAAGAGCATCGTGGAATTACACCAGAACTACAGCAATCGAGATCATTACCAGGAGGGTTACATCTGTATCCTGCAACGGATGACAACATTTCTAACATTTCTAACACCTGGGTTCATGATGCTTCATCTATAGTGACAGAAAAGTATCCTTCACCCTTCCCTTCTGCTCTCTCATCTCACCTCTTCTCTGAAGGAAGAGCATCAAAACCAGGAGCGTGACTCCCAGGTGACCCCTACTCCACACGAACAAAGATGTTATCCTCTCTCTCACACGTCCTGACTAAGGAGATTCCGTCAGCTGGAGAGTCAACTCTTTCCTCGGGCTTCTTCTACTCCTGGTGAAAAATGCAAATCCCCCACACACACACCTAAGCTCTTCTCATTTACTCACACTAGAGTGTGAATGGGTTCCAAGGCAGCTTAGAAGAGCTGGAGCGAAAGAGTATCCTCTGGGCTGCTCTACACCTCAGTGGGAACCACCATCACCAAGGAAAGGGAACGTGCTTTTCAAATGACATCTCATCTCCCCTACTTGGCATTCTCGCTTAGGGCTGGCCGTGCAAGGCAGGCTTCACCCCACAGACTCTGTCAGGAAAGGACATCTTGAGGAGACAGCCAGACTTGCAATACCAGATCCTCCTCTCTGAAGAGCGGCATCTTCACGTGAAATCCCAGCCCTCCTGCTACCAACTTTCCATGAGCCAATCACCTCCCACCAGCGTTGAAACTTTGCTTGCTTTCGCTCATGGTGTTTGCACTGCCTGGTACCCCCACCCGCCAGAATGTGCTCCGCCTGCCTGCCCAGGGTTCCCCGATGACCACCCACTGTTACTTCCAAGCCGGTGCTCGCCTCAAGTCCCTTCCTCTGCAGGAGCTCCTAGAAGAGAAGGGTCTGAAGAACTCGAGCCCCGTGGCAGCAGACAACTGGGAAATGCTTTCTTTAGAC
Organism: Ailurus styani; assembly: GCA_002007465.1. Classification (NCBI taxonomy): domain Eukaryota; kingdom Metazoa; phylum Chordata; class Mammalia; order Carnivora; family Ailuridae; genus Ailurus; species Ailurus styani. Next base: position 1,189,517 of record LNAC01000115.1, read on the forward strand.
TCTCCAGAGCCTGGGATGTAGGGCAGGGGACAGAGGCTGGGTTTGCTCTGGTATGCCCTTCATCTGGAGTGAGCACCGAGAGTTCCCTTGGGAAGGCTTAGGGGAACTGTGGACCTGGCCCCAAAGATCAGCCCATGACACTGCAGGCCATTCAGCCTCTAATTCACGAAAGAGTCAACTGACTGGAGGTCTGAGGCTGACTTGTCCCAGGGGTGGCTCCAGAAAGGAGAGTTCCTGAGCTTTCTGGACCCACCGTGGCCCCCCTTCTTCCCAAGGTTGGTTGCTCAGCTTCATCTTCAATTCTGGGAGCTGCCCTACAGCTTCCAATCAATTCCCTTTTGGCTGAAATTTAACAGGAGTCCATTTCTGGGGGCACCTGGGTGACTCAGTTGGTTAAGCTCAGGTCATGATCCCTTCAGCTCAGGTCATGATCCCAGGGTCCTGGGATCAAACCCCACATCGGGCTCTCTGCTCAGCGGGGAGCCTGCTTCCTCCTCTCTCTCTCTCTCTGCCTGCCTCTCTGCCTACTTGTGATCTCTCTCTGCATGTCAAATAAATAAATAAAATCTTCAAAAAAAAAAAGAGTCCATTTCTGTTGTTTGCAATGCAAGGACTCTTGTTGGCATTAACGTATTTACAGATGACTTGCGAACAGATGGGGGAAAATGGAGTAACATTTTAATCCTCGTTTTCCCTACAGTTCTCCGAAAACACCTGAGTATCTTCTCCCAAGAACAAGCCCTGGGATTACTCTTTTTTTCCCCCTCTGCAGGGTCTCAGGACATTAGCTGGATCTCAGAGAAAGGAGACTCTGCAAGAGGAAAAGTACCCTTTGAGTACTTTGGGGGTGGAGGAGGACCTGCCCAGGTCTTAGTCTTTCTTCTGCTGAGAGTCTCTCCCCTGGCTGCTCTCTGGGGTCCGACTGAGGTAACTCAGCATGTGGCACATGAGGATAAAAGACGGCACATTTTAACAGGATACAGACAGAGGGTTCTTACGTTCCCAAACAATGAATTGGCACAATGTTAGCCAAGGGGACCTCAAGGACCTTCTGTAGGTGACATCTCAGAGTCAGTGCCTGACTTTCAAAAGGGATCATGAGGAAGCCACGTGTAATCAAAGGGAGGCTGGACAAAGAACAGCACACAGGTTAGCACAGCCCATCGGAACAATCTGCGCATCCAAGTGCCAACAACCGTGACGCTTTCCAGATTCGGCGTCAGAGCCATAAAGCAGCCACGGGGGCAGTTAAGTCGGGCGCCCTGATGATAGAAAATCAGAGGGTACACAATGTGTTTGTCTCAGTTAGAGAAGGAAAATGACAGATATTTGACATCCCAGCTATTACTGATCATTACTGTAGCATTTCAAAAAAAAAAAAGAAAAGAAAACCGTACTCAAAGGAGATTTACTTAATGACAGAATCAAAGAGCTAGAAGAAACATCTAAGGAAAAATGGAGTCCTGGCCCTTTGCAGTCAAGAACGGTTTGAAATTAAGTCAGTGAGAAAGGCAGCAGGAAGAAGGAGTGGAGCCTGAGGTCCTGAGTCAGAAAAACCTGGGTTTGGAGTCAAGTTCTGCCCTGACCAGTGAGGTCCGCTGAGCAGGCTTCTCTGCCTCTCGGAGACCTCCTCTCGCCCACACCTGTGAAAGGATGAGACCACCACCTTGCAGGTTTATTCTGCAGGATAAAGGATGTAAAAACATACAAGTCACACGTTATTCTCAATACGAAACAGCCATTACTCTAGATGCGTATCTGGAACATCGCAGGTGGCAATGAACCCGGGACCACACACACGGTCAGTGTTCGGGAAACCAATCCCTTTGACATTACGTTAAAGAGACAGGTGGGAGGGGGAAAGGGGGGCAGTAATTGTTATCAAATGTGAATAGGTGAGCATAAAAGAGGTGACCCGACCCCTGTCCCTCCAGCATCTCCAGGGAAAGAAGGAAGGGTCCGGCAGGAAGCAGTGTGTGAAAGCAGGTATCCTGAGCTCAGAAGGGAGTGAAAAATCGATTCTCTTGGGGCCTCACATCTTGTGTGTTTTAGGTGTGAAACTACAGTAATCAATGCTGAGCTTTCAGCAGGTCTAAAAATAGCCCTTCACCTGCTGCTGCTTTTTCTATTGGTTACAAAGGCTGTTTGTTGCAGCAGATGGAAAAGAAACTGCAAAGCGGGTCAGGTGGTGCAAAGGGAGCACAAAGAGGCCGTGGGCGGGGGTACTATATTAATGAGCTTGGTCGGGGCTGATGAGCTCAATTGGTAACACAAGACCTTTTCTTCTCCGGGGCATTTGTTAGCGCTGGGATCTATCCACTCGCTGCCAGCATGCTAATTTGGACTTGGTTTCCTTGGGCATGGCGTGAACGTTTCCACTAGGCCGAGTTTCCATTAGCTTCTGTGGTCTTTCCCATTACCCTCCTAAAAAGGCAAGGCGGGTTTTTATGTGTACCGCGGTCCCCAGCCAGACGCACTTAGATCCTGGGTCAGAGGTTTGCAGAGAAAATCATCGGCCACTGGGGCTTTGGGAGGCAGCGCCCAGCTGCTGCCAGCGGCCGCCCAGTCCTGTGCAGGATGCAGAGTCGGGGCTGAAGCATCTTCTAAGAAGAGAGGTGGTAAAGGCCTTAGCTCACTGGGGCTTCCAGAATCAGCCAGGGAAGCCAAGCCAGGTTTTTTTGTTTTTGTGCAATTGAGAACCACTGGCCTCAGGTCAGCTGAAAGCTGACTGCTTCTCCTAAGCCACTTGACACAAAAGTTAAAAAGTAAATACGTTCTCCACTCTACAGTCATTTTTCTCTGTGGATGGCCAGTATCTTCCTCACTGTGTGTTCTTTTTGCAAATTCAGGAACCGAGCCACAGCTAGATCTGGACAAGTGGGATCATGGCCCCGCCTTCAACAGCTCCCTGCACAAACCCCATAGTTCTGCTCCTCTCCCTGCTATACCAGGCAGTTCAACTTGACAAGAGAATTATTTTTTTTAAGATTTTATTTATTTATTTATTTGAGAGAGAGAGAGAGCACTAGTGGGGTAAGGGGCAGAGGGAGAAGCAGACTCCCTGCTGAGCCAGGAGCCCGACAAGGGGCTTGATCCCGAGACTCTGGGATCATGACCTGCGCCAAAGGCAGATGCTTAGCCAACTGGGCCTCCGAGGCGCCCAGACAAGAAAAATATTAATTGAGGCTCATTTTACATTAAATTAGCTGGTAAACCACCCCCCATCACTAAGCAGGAAACAATGGAATAAGACCAATTCCTATTAAGCTTCCACGAATCCATCTAAGATTATGATTTTTTTTCCCTTTTCATGCCAAGTCTTAACATTTGAAGTCATACACGTGCTTCATGAGCATCTGGTTAACCTAAGGGGAAATACACAACACAGAAAAAATACGGAGGGGTAGGACCGACTAATGGTCAAAAATCTTGGTGTACAATTAGCTGTCCTGCAAAATGCCAAACTACAAAAGTCATGAGTAGGTTTTGGGTCTTAAATCCACATTTGGAGGGAGGTTTGGTCTTATTTCAATACGTGTTTATTACAAAAGTAATAACGCCTAAGGGAAAAAGCAACAGTTTTGGAAATCCCATCCCTGGGGCATATTCTGTCTGGTTTATTACCAATGGTTGTGGTAGTCAAACCCTTGCCTGAGACAGTTGTAAATCCCAACACCTACCTGGCCCTTCAGTACTGCTAAGCTGACTCATTAAAGAAGCCTGAGATATGGGATTGGAATAGAAGGTTCCAATCCCTATAACAAGACAAAGCAGTTTGTAGCCATAAAAACTGCCATCAACTTCACATGTTTTACACCTTTGAGGTCAAATCAGAATGTCCTGGGAAGCTACCTGAAATTCAGTATGAACGCATTACTGAGGTCACATTACCCAAAATACAAGCATGTCATTTTTCACAAGGGAGAAGTTTAATTCTGACCCAACTAGGAGTGTGGACTTTATGGTCTCAAACTCCACAAGGGGGAAAAAAAGCCTACATAAAAAAACAACAGAAGCATCATTAAAATAGCACCTGGCAATTAACAGTTTTCAGATATTGATACTGAGATAAATCTAGGAGAAGGACCAATTTTTTTTAAAGATTTTATTTATTTATTTGACACAGAGAGGGAGAGAGATCACAAGTAGGCAGAGAGGCAGGCAGAGAGAGAGGAGGAAGCAGGCTCCCTGCTGAGCAGGGAGCCCAAGGCGGGGCTCGATCCCAGGACCCTGAGATCATGACCTGAGCTGAAGGCAGAGGCTTTCACCCACTTAGCCACCCAGGCGCCCTGAGAAGGAACAATTTACTGACCTAGTTTTTAAAACACTGCCCAGGGGCACCTGGGTGGTGCCATCACTTAAGCACCCAAATCTTGGTTTCCTTTCGACTCAGGTCATGATCTCAGGGTGGTGGGATTCAGCCCTGCCCTGGGCTCCACGCTCAGCAGGGAGTCTGCTTGAGATTTTCTCTCCCTCTGCCCCTCCCACTCTTGTGCTCACTCTCTCTCTCTCTCTCCCTCTTTCTCTCTCTCTCTCACGCACTTTTTCTCACAAATAAATAAATCTTAAAAATAAAATATAAAATAAAAGAAAACAAAAGAAAACATTGCCCAAATCCTGGGAGACGCCCTCATCATACTATGGCACTCATAAACGTATGATGGACCCACTATCACCATCAAAACCCTCAGAACTGCACAATATCTTCACTCAAAGTTAGGAAGGCCCTGCACAATCAAGAATAATCAAAAAGAATGGAGTCAAATATACCAATAAATAACAAAATTTTTTAAGTTAAAAATTAATTTGAATGGAAGAAAAAGAAATCAAAGGAGGAACCAGTAAAAATAGGAAAGAAAATGTTAATAACTAGAACCAGAAAAGCATCTTAAAAGGGATAAGCTAAGCTCCCCCCATCCTGGGGGGGGGAACAGGGATAGTGACTGATCCTGGATCCTCAGAGTCAGGGAAAGAAAAGAGATACCACATGGTCTTCACATGCCTAACATCCAGAGGTGTGGAGGCAAATAGGAGACAGAAGTTCTAAATGAATAAAACGAAGAATATGCCTTTCACAGCGAATAGCACATTTGGTGGGTATTTTTGTTCCTTCCAAAAAACACTTGGTTTAATTTGGGGTATATAAAAAGGACTAAGAGGTGGACTATAATGAAGTGAAATGATACCCATGTGTACCCCCCAGAACCTATAAACTGTGACCTTATTCGATAAAAAGGGTGTTTGCAAATGTAATTAAATTAAGGATCTGGAGAGGAGATAATCTGGATTAAGGTGGCTCCTGAATCAAACGACAAGAGCTGAGAAGGGAAAGGAAGGGAAGGGGAGACAGGCACAGAGACATGGGACAGACCACGTGAAGACCCATGGGGAGATGAAGGCAGAGATGAAGTTATGCTGCCCCAAAACCAAGGAACACCGAGAACCAGCCAAAACTAGAAAAGGCAAAGGATCATCTAGAGGGTTTGAAGAAAGAGTGACCCTGCCTATGCCTTGATTTCCAAATTCCGGCATTCAGAACTGTACAAGAATAAATTTCTATTGTTTTAAGCCACCAAGTTTGGGTGAATTGTTACTGCAGCCCTAGGAAACTAATACAGGCTCCTTCGCCATTTAAAGAAGTCATTGTGGCAAACCCTCCTGTGTCTAGATTACTATGGATGGCCTGGGGTCTGGTGGGTATCCTAGTGGCTAGAAGCAGAAGCTTTTGGATTAAAGATACCTAGGCGGAATCTAGAGTCTGTCAGTTACTTGCTGTGTGACCTTGGACACGTTTCTTAGCCTCTCTGTGCTGCAATGTCATCTCTAAAAAGGTAGGTGGTAAAAAAACAGTCCCTGCCTCACCGTGTTGCTGGGAATAAAGAAGATCATCGTCATCCCTGTAAAAGGACAAGGTGCAGGGGGACAAATGGATTCATTTCCTACAACCCAGCATGGCCTGAGCTCTGACTCAATGCCAACCTCAGTGTGCTTGCTGGGGAGTCAAGAATGAGTAAGAGAAAAGCTCACTGTTGATGAAAGCACAATCTTTGATCCTGTTCTCAGTAAACTTCTGGTCAATGATTAAAATAACTCCCATGTCTTGATAGCCACACTTCTATTTATATCACTTAAAATTATCAACTTCGTCCTCACTGTCACACCTAAGTACTTACTCATTAGTTTTCACAGGAGGAGTATAATTCCAGCAAATGTGTGTTTGAGATATTTTGATGTCCCACAGCTATGAAACTACTAAGCAATTAATTTACTTTCTGAAAAACATGAAGGCAACAGTCTTTCAATTTCAACATTACATTACATAAGTAACCAAAAAAAAGTTATGATGATCCTAATGATATTTACCCCATCACGGTTTATCATACTTTGCTAAATGATAGTTATCATTTATTCAAATGTTTGCTTAGCACCTACTATGAGACAACATAGTAGTGTAAGAGAACCTGTTATTTTTGGAAACATGACCTCTTTCAACCTAGCTCTGTGGCCAGACCCTCAAAGCAGCTTCTTCATCCCTGAGAGCTAGAATGCCGGCCTGGTGTGCAAAAAACAGTCATACACAGGCCAGCCAGCACCTCTCCTGAATTCGGACAGGGGGGAAAATGAATTCAAGAGTGCTCTGATGAGCTCAGGCTTGCTACTCCCTGATTTTGAGGCATGCCCGTTTTATTAGAGTTCTTCAGAGAAAAAGAACCAACAGGATAGAGAGAGAGAGAGATGTAAGGGGGAGATTTATAAGAATTGGCCTATGTAGTTATGAAGGCTGAGAGGTCCCATGATCTGCCCTCAGGAGCTAGAGAACCTGGCAGCCAGTGGTGTGACTCAGCCTGAGTCTAAAAGCCAGAGAACCCAGAAGCCGATAGTGTAAGCCCAAGTCCAAAGGCCTGAGAATGGGGCAGAAGTAGGAAAGGGGGTGCGTACAGTGGTTTAAGTTCTTGTCCCAGTCCAAAGGCCCAAGAACTGGGAGCACGGATGTCCTAGGGCAGGAAAGATGGCATGTCCCAACTCAACAAAGAGAGCAAATTCCCTCTTCCTGTCTTCTCGCTCTGTTCAGGCCTTCAGCAGATTACATGCTGCACGCCCACACTGCCCAGGGCGCTCCTCTTCACTCAGCCTACTCGTTCAAAGGCTAGTCTCTCTGAAAACCACCCTCAGATGCCCCCAGAAGTGATGTCTTACCAACTCTCTGGGCGTCCCTCAACTGGGTCAAGTTGACACATAAAATTAATTGTCACACCTGCATTTCAAGAGAACTTCATGGGAATTGACCAAAACTACTCTTCCTTATAGGCCTCAGAAACATTTCAAATTTCCCTCACCCCATGATCTGGGGAGAAAGATAGAAAACAGGAAGCAGTGGATTAAGTTGGAATCAAACAGAATACCACTGGCATCAAACACAAGCAGCTAATCAGCTGAAGATCTAGAAAGATCTCTATGCTTAAGGTTGGCGGAGGCATATTCAGGTGACCTTACTTGTCTGGTACACCTAGACTTCACAAGCACACCAGCCACAGATATGAAGGTTATCTTTCTCCAAAAGATTTCCCTACCCTCGTTCTCTCACCAGACCCTATCTTGCCTGCAGCCAGATGTACATCCAAATGACACTATCGGTCCCTTCTACTCTCGTTGAAGTTGCAAGTTGCCCAGGTGCCTTGAATTTGAGTGTTAACAAAACTGCCTTTCCTTCTGAAGAGCCTTCAGGAACGCCAGGACATAGGCAAGGACTCTCTCTCTCTCTCTGCAAGACCCAAGCAGAACCTCTCCACAATAATATCCCACCTGAACCTTGCCGTGGTGCTTCCAACAATTCTTACAAATTAAAAATGGGGACTTCCCCTTCATTCAACATGAATCCATCCATTCAGTCAGACTTTATTATAAAGTATGAACAATTCACCTGTGCTTGGGAAGGCAATTTCATTTTCCAACTGCCCATCAGAAAGACCTTGGATAAATGTATTTTACTCCCTAATCCGAATGACAACCCATTCAAAGAAGCAGTGTCCAGACACCAAAAATCGAATCAGAAAATACTTTGCCTTGATCCCCTAGTTTTCTAGATTCAGGAACCATTAGAAACACTTGGGCCGATTCCTAAAGCTATCCAGGTCAGAAAACAAACAAACAACAACAACAAAAAAAAACTAGACTTAACTTCCGTACTTCAAACTATACAACACATCAGTAAAAATAAAATGATAACAGAAGGTTTAAAAAGACAACCTTAAAAAAAAGAGCTTACAAAATTAGTCAGCTTTCTATGGAAAGAAATGTGATACTTTTTTTTTTTTGACTTATCACTTCTCTACATCTGAATTTTGTCCTGAAGGATGCGGTGACCTATCTAGAACTCATCATCAGAATCCTGCAGCACCCAGAAATGACAGTCATTGTTGGAGAAGAAAAGCCACTAGCTGCAGAGGGGCCTGCAGTTTCCAAGTAAAACGAGAGAGTGTGCTTCTTTGTCCTGAGACAAGGAGGGGTGTTCTTCCAAGGCCTCCCAAGCTAGATCTTAGTAAACATTTAAAGCTGGGGGCTACACAGAAGAACTAGATGTTTAAACCATGAATGGGTTTTTTTGTTTGTTTGTTTTAAACAGTAAATTGATACCTGTCTACATTCAGTACAGTCACACCTACAAATAACTATAAATTCCAAAGATTCTGAAAAGCTCTGCTCAGTTTATGCTTGCAAGAAGGAGAGAGCTTCCATTCAGCCACAAATCACGCTCACGCACGTTTGATATTTATACAGGACGGCAACATCCGACCTATTTCACCTCACCGTGATATAAATATTTCTCATTAGGAGTTTGATCACAAGATCTGAACTGGGCCTGGGCTGCCAAAATCCACGTGACCTTGAGCAACGCAGCACTTCTGTGAGTCGCTAGTTCTCTCCCACCAAGATCTGGTCTGCGTGAGCATTTTCTTCAACAGCCCCTTTGAGACTCCACTGTAAGTTACAGATCGTCTCCACATAAATACTGTTGTTTATGATCAATTTGATGATGTTCATAAGCAGCCATCAATCTTAGATTAGAAATGACTGATGTAGGGGTGCCTGGGTGGCTCAGTTGACCATCTGCCTTGGCTCAGGTCATGATCCCACGGTGCTGCGATGGAGCCCCACGTCAGGCTCCTTGCTCAGTGGGGAGTCCGCTTCTCCCTCTGCCCCTCCCCCCACTCATTCTCTCTCTCGAAAATAAGTAAATAAAATCTTAAAAAAAAAAAAATGATGTAAAGAATCTCTACAATCCTTCCAGAGCTTGAATTTTACTGTTGTGCAGTAGGTCAACTTGAATTATATGTTATTGTCTCTGCTATAGATTACATATTTTTTTAAAGATTTTATTTATTTTATTTGACACAGAGAGAGATTACAAGTAGGCAGAGAGGCAGGCAGAGAGACAGGGAGAGGAGGAAGCAGGCTCCCTGCTGAGCAGAGAGCCCAACGCGAGCCTCGATCCCAGGACGCTGAGATCATGACCTGAGCCGAAAGCAGAGGCTTTAACCCACTGAGCCACCCAGGCGCCCATATAGATTACATATTTTATAACACGTGACTATGTTATATGTTGTATATACAATATAACATGGTATATACTGTTATATTAATATAATTACTATACTGTGCTTGCATCTTACTGTGCTTACTATACCTGTACTTGCGCCTTGGGAATAGACACAGACAGAACTCAAAGAAAGGGCTATGCCCTGACCCATCTTTTAGTACAACTGACATTTTTAAGTGACTTGATTTAGTGGACTATAAATGTGCTCCTTAAGCGATGAAGAATTTGATCTCTCTCATTAATCCATGCTTTTCTAAGCTTCCGTCCCCCACGCCTGGTAGAGAATTAGTCCCATGACAGACAGGGGTGGGCAGAAAAGGAAGCTAATGGAAACAAGGGCAGCAAGTCACCCTAACCTGTGGTGCCCCTGCTGCCCGTGATCGGGATACTAAGGAATTCACACACGTAGCTGAAGCTTAGCACTAAGATGATCAGCAAAAAGTTAAAATGTGGTCTTTGGTTCTCTCCTCTACTCAGCTGGGAATGGGGATTGAGGATGGTAAATCTAACTGATTGTATCTATTATTTTATTATCTAAGAGACTTATGATTGTATTAGCCTTGACCTAGGAAAACCCTACACCTATGTTCAGCAATTTCCAGAAGAGGAAGGTGTGTCCTAAAACTGCCTGTGTAGAGTTTGTTGAAGATTGCATCCCGTCCGGGGAAAGATGGCGACACTGAGTAAAGATCATTTAAATCAAGAGAGAAGGAATAACACGCTAGCCTGGAGATGCTGCTGGCAGCCCTAGTTATTTTGCTTATTGCTTTTCTCCAATGCACAAACTCTTCACCACCCCAGTCCCCTATCCCCTGCACAGATGGAAGTTTCATCAGTGAAGGAACATTTCTTTTAAAGATTTTATTTATTTATTTGAGAGAGAGAGAGAGAGCATGAGCAGGGGGGGGGTCAAAGGGAGAAGGAGAGGCAGGCTCCCCACTGAGCAGGAAGCTGAACTCAGGACTCAATCCCAGGACCCTGAGATCATGACCCGAGCTGACACTGAACTGACCGAGCCACCCAACCGCCCCCAGGGAAGAAACTTTTTATCTCTTGTGTTTGTTGATGAATCCTAAGCATGTAGAATATCACCTTGCATCATAAGCATTTCTTGAAAGAATGATACAAAGTCTTTTATTCATGCTAAAGACAACATGGTGGTCCTAAAGTTAGTTACCAGCAGCAGCTCGTAAATATCCATACTATGGAGAGTTACCTAGATTTGATAACCAGATACAAAATGGAAAACTGCCTTCCCAAATCTCCTGTATATCAGCCTAGAAAAAAACTGATCTTTCAAAAATAAAAATAAAAATAATTTAAAAAAAATTAAAAAAAAAAACTGATCTTTCTGTACAGGGTTCATTGCAGGAGGACAGTATGTGCTGAAGCTTTCTGTAGAGCCCAAGAGCCACCACGAACTGAACCTTAAAGTTCCAAGATTGTGAACTAACAAAGCAGAAAATGAGACCTGATTTTAACTGGCGATGCAGAAGTAAGTTCTTTATGGACTTCCTCAAGAAAGATGACCCAGACCATGGTTCTCAGTCTGGCATAAAATATCAGAGAGACTAAAGTGAAGATTTTTTAAGAAAGACAATCATGAAAGAGAAGCAAATGTTAACAAAACAAATATTGTATTTACAATGCAGCAGAAAGTCAAACCTACCCAAAGTAACCTTGAAATCTCAGCAACTAACATAGAAGAGCGGGAGTACAAATCTGTTTTTTAGTTAAATGTGTACATGGAACATTCAGATACTATCTGGCTAGAGTGACCCCTTTGAGGGAAAGGGAGAAAATGCCATCCCACTACATGACTCATTGATGTTAGGATTCATGATGCACAATCAAGACAGAAATGGAACTCCATGACTTCATCCTCGTGATGTCAATACCAAGAGCTAGAGGTAAGAAAACTCCAGCTGTCCTTGTCCATGACTCAAAAACTGTGTTTAGCTGATTTTTTCGTTCAATTAATTTTTGGTTTAGCATCCTGTGGTGGTGGCCAAAGACTCACAGTCATCTATGGCACTACGTTGAGTCATATTCATGTCAGTTTTGCAAAAGGATACCATCCCCCAAAGTACTAAGTTGACGAAGAAAATCAATAACGTCATCAGTTAGGAAAGAACGTGATGCTATCAGAGGAACTAGGGCAAAACTTCCAGGCTCACCACAGAAAAGACATCCAAAGCCACTTCACCTAGTGGAGATGCAGGCTCTACTTGGTTCACAGCCTCTGTGATACTGAACAGCATTATCGAAGAGAGCACACTGTTTGCCAGACAAAGGTAGACCCAAAGAAAATAATAAGTAACTCTAATGGAATACTCATTATCTGTCAGGCACTGTTCCAAGGGGTTTATACATAATAAATTACTAGTGATGTCTCTCCCATTTTACAGATGGCAAAACTGAAGCAAAACAACTTGCTCAAGGTCACCCAGCTAGCGAGTAGCTGAAAAGCTCTGCTAAGCGTGTCGAAGCAGGGGGTCTGCCTGCTACATACACGGACTCTGGGGAATGAAGCAAACATCCATTTTCTCTCCCCTCTCACCTCAGGCCTCTGAACCAAGGTAACCTCATAATCTAGCACAGCCCAGCCTCCTGCAGAGCCAAGGGTAAAACTAGATCTCTTTGACCCCAGAATAGACAGACCAGAATCAAGTCAATGGAGTTAAACTAAGCTCATCTTCCAGCAATCAAGCTCTCAAACCTGCTAAGGAAGAGGCAAAGTGGATAAGCCTGGGAAATCAGGTAAACTCATCAGAGAGGAGAACAATAAAGAACAATGTGCTGATATCCAACTGAACTAATATAAGAAAACTATTCTCTCTCTCTCTCTCTCTGTCTCTCTCTCTCTCACTCTCTGTGGCTGACCCCCATGACCTTGAACAGGTCAGATGTGCCTAGTCTCAACCTTGGTTTATTGGCTTGTAGCTTGAGAGAGTTGGACCAGGAAATTGGTAAGATCCCCACCAATTCTAGAACTCCGTGCTCCTAGCATCCTTCTGAGAAAGATTATACTGAGTCACCCCAGTGCTTTGCCCCAGGTAGATGATGGATCAGTTGAACCAGACTGAAAGCAACCTTTGACTACTCTTTTTCCTATCAGAATTGTTAGCTTTGATCAAGGGAAAATGCAGAAAGAAAAACCCACAACAGCTTAATTCCTAGCTCTTTACTTGATCCACTAAAAAAGAAAGTACAGTGGAGAATGTAATAGATTTGGGATTTTGTAAGTACAAGCTCCCTCCCAATTAAAGCACCATTCTTTGCTTCAAGTCAATCAAAAACAAGTTTTTACATAACACTAAAGGCAAACACTCTCAAATCATTCAAAAGTCTGTTTTTTCCCAATACCTGATTCAATCCCAAGACCTGTCTTGGCATTCACTTCTTGAGTACATGACCAAAGCAAAGTCATTTATCTAACCAACATGGTTTCCATATTGCATTCTTGGGGAGAATTATAATTTGACATACTTGGACCCTGCACAGACAACCTAAGTGAGTACAAAAATCAAGCATCCATTTCTCAAAGAAATATTTCAATGTTCGGTCTCATATTTATATACAATTTTAAGGAGTAACACCAATAAGATGAAACCTCACTTGTATGATACAAAGCTGAAGTGCCAACTGTTTACATCTTTCATTGTCATCTAGCATCTTTACTGAGGCATCCAGCAGATTGAGTGGAAATGTGTCGTAAGTCATCCACCAAGTCATCCACCATAGAGAGGAATTAATATTTAAGGGTGGGGGCACCTGGGTGGCTCAGGTGGTCAAGTGTCCAACTCTTGGTTTCAGCTCAGGTCATGATCTCATGGGTCATGGGAGAGACCCCAGTGTCAGGCTCCACACTCAGTGGGAGTCTGCTTGAAGATTTTCTCCCTCTGCCCTCCCCCCCACTTTCTCTCTCTCTTTCTCAATAAATAAATAAATAAATCTTTAAAAAAATATTTAAGGAGAGTGTTACACACAGGGGATATAGCTGGGTTTTTTTTTTAATTAAGTTCAATTAGTCAACATATAGTACATCATTAGTTCTTGAATTTCTCCTATGGGTTACAGGAAGTAGAAAGATAAGTGTGGAACGTGTCTTTAGTGATACATGATGGCCACCTTCCGTGAACTCCACAATGGATCCGTCTTGTATCCCACATGCAGCACAGGTGGTGACAGGGGTTGATAACTGGGGGCCTAGTAGAAACGCAACTTCAACTCTAAGGTTGTCTCAAAGAACAAGTTAGCAAGATATTCTACAAGAGTTCTGGGACTAGATGAAGATATCTTTCTATTTGACCTTCTGTACTCAAGATGAAGCTGACATTCAAAAACCTCCTCGACGTTAACTGGCATTGTACAAGTAACTGCTTCATTATCCTTGTTCACATTGCAGTTCTTGGCTTGCATTGATTTTGAGAGGATTTGTAAAATCTCAGGCATTTGTCTCCTTTTTCAACTGCATAGATTTCTATTCAATACTGATTTACTCCAAATTGAACAGGGATTTGCTTCCAGTCTATACTTAAAGTATGCTTTGAACAAGCAACTTGCTCAACTTCAGCAGTCTTTAAAGAAAAATGGCTAAAATAAGTACAGTTTTCACTGAGAGCCATTCTGCCGACACTGGTAGGAGCCAAACATGGCCCAAGGCATCAAGAATGGCAAGGCCAAGAACCGAAGCCAAACAACGGAAAAAACCGACCAAAGAGACCAGTTAGTTATGTTCATCCCCAATGCGCAGATGAGCAAACTCAAGCACAAAGAAAGTCAAATAATCAACTTTAAGCTGATAAATCCCAAAGTCCACACTAAGACTATTTCACACTGCCCTCCTTCAAAACGAATTGGCATCCAAAGTGAAAACAAGACGGTTCTGCGAAGAACGCTACACTCCTTTACCTGGATAGAAGAAAAGGCACTTTTTTCACAAAAGCACAATGGCCTGGGGCCCCAGTACAAGGCGATGAAGAGGAACTGGTGCAGGATCGGAACAGCTGGTTTCTGACTCTGCCTTGCTAGCTCCTTGACATTAATAAATTCTCTCTCGATATAATAATGTGTCGAGTTATTTGCCTTTACTTTCTCTTCAATAAGCTATAGCAATATGTAATTCTAAGTTTCTAAATAAATGAAAAAGAAAAGTGGAGCCTGTGGGGGGGAAATAATATATATTATTACAATATATATTATTAAAAATAATACATATATTAAAAACTATATGTGTGTGTGTGTGTGTGCACGCACGCATAAATTCCACTGACCACACCTTAGAAGTTTTTACCAGGAGAAGTAATTCAACAAACTCCCCTTACTCTGCTTGAGTGCAAGCAGATCCGGGTCAGGCCCTTTAACTGGTGTAATAGCACCTAACTGCCAGTTAATCGGGTCAGGTTATTGAGCAGGAAATGCAATGGTTCAGGCTACGGCCCAGCTGGACCTGATCCTGAAAGCCTGTGAAAAGTAAGGAAGAAGCCATCACCAGATGACCAAAGGGGAGATCCTAAGAAAAGTCATCAAGGTAAGAAAATGAATTCTAGACAGCAAATCTTGCCAGACTGAAGACACTACTTAAAGAAGGATCCAAAAAAAAAAAAAAAAAAAAAAGAGCTGTGCCAGGTGATTCCAAGAAAGCCAGTCCATGTTCCAAGGGTTGGTCACCAATGCCACCAACGTTCAAGCCAGATAACAGACCGAGCCGGCCAGCGGCACAGCTCCGCAATCACTGAGGAAATGGGCAAGCAACCAAAATTAGAGATTTAAAATAGCCAATCACACTAACACTTTTTTAGTCATCCTCTAAAACATCTACTCAAAAATATAATAAAATATAATATTGGGGGATATATAATCAGCAGCATAATTTTTTAATATTTAAATATGTAATTATGCATTGACCTCAGTTATAATGCAATAGTATAGCAATAGCAAAAAAATGCCAAAATGTCAGTGTTTCATATTTTCATCCTACTCAGTGTTAGATGGAAACACTCTAACAAAGCAACACCTAGCTGGATTCCAAGTCAGACTGTAATAAGACCTGAGAGAAATTTCCAACCCTGTTAGGTCTGGGATCACCTCTGACATACAATTGAATGAGAGTCAAAAATGCTCTGGGTCTTTTTATTTTTACATCGTAGCTCAGAGTTCTTTCCTTCTCCATCTCTGCAAATCTAAGTCTTTCTCAAGCATGCTTAAATTTCTGCAACCTCCTTTAGCTAATCATTCAGCTAATCTGATCTTTCTTATCTCAACTCCAAACATCACGTATGTCAGATAAATATTCTATATCACACTTTCATCTTATGCAACCTCTATTCAAAAACCCAAATTTCTCAGAGCCCACCTAACCCAGTCCTAAATGGACTTGGTCTTCAAACCCAGGCTCCTAGACCCCATCCTATCTCATCCTAGCAGAGGGTTACTAGCCCATTTCCCATTACTCTTCATGGTGACCCAACTGCTTACCTCATGACCGCCTAATGTCCCACTTTCCTGTGTGGTTCATAATTTCCTTTAATTATGTTGTATCCTCTCCCCTTCCCCCACTCAAGCTCCTTCCCTAACTAAAGGCGATCACAGATCATGAGCAATTGGGAAAATTCCAGAACAAATCATGGGTATCTCTCCCATTCCCATTTCCAAAAACAATTTGATATGGCACACCATAAAAGGCATGACCGCAGTAGAGCAGGACCCTCCAAATATTTTATCAGTAACTCAAAGACAAGACACAAATAATAAAAGGTAAAGAAGGGTGGGAACGACATTTTTAAAAACTAAACATAAAGTTTCTTCAGTTGAGCACAAAAATTATCTCTGAGCTTCATAGCAAACAAAGCACGAGGTGAAACATGATAATATTAAGTAGTTTTTATCCGACTTTAATCAGACAAATTCATCAGTAGAGATACAATTTCCCCAGCTCTGAACAAAAAGGAAATTTCCATGCATATCATTATATTAGACATTTAACATGATGGATAACATCCTCAACAAATGTTTTACACAAAGTACAAACCCACGTAGCCATTTCTTACAGGACCCTCGATAAAAACAGAGGGTATAATATTCGCCTCATCCTACGACTACAGTTCTGTTGGGAGCTAGAAAACTACGGAGCAGGTGTGTATGCTTCTGCGACTTGGTACGAGAATAGCTCCCTCTAATATCAGTTGTTCTGCCTGGAGCTATATGTCCAATGAGTCCAAATGGAGGCCACCAGCAGGCACCTGGAAGGAACTAACCCAACACTACTCCCCTGAGGACAAAGCCAACAAAGGTCTGGTTTGGGCAGGAGAACATCAGAGTCGCCCCGACCGAGGGCCCCCTGATATCCTCAGGGTGATGCACCTCAAAAAAAAGCCTGAAGGTTAACCTAAGACTGTTTCTAAAATAGCTCTGCATCTTGTCAAAGGCTCAAGCAAGGGCTCAGCTGCCGGTGACTTCTTTCTAACATCAGAGACGTGGAAAATTTCAGCAGGCAGGGTCATTCAAACATCCACTCTGTCACACACGGCCTAGATTACGGCTGCTGTCCACGATTTCCTTTCAGCAGCACGGCGGCACCTGGAGGGCCCCCCAGCCTTCGCCGGCAACACAACGCCCTTGGGGGAACTAACGAGTTGAAAGGATCGTACAGCACTGTCCATCTCGATGCAGGATGGCGTAGGCCCAAAATAGGGCTTGGGTCTGACCACGCTACAAAGTGATTCACAGGAAAGGGGGAGTGGGCAGGGGCAAGGAGCAGTGCACGAGGCTGCAGAGAGTTCCTACAAAGCATTGCCTTTTGGAATATGGAGCATAGTATTTTAATCAAAATGTCATTGGGAGCAAGCCGACATCTTTAGCGACTATTACATAAATTGCCCTGGGTCATGTGTAACTTGGGATGCTGATGATGTTCACTATGAGTATTTTTATTCTTTAAGCTGCTTCTAAGCAGAATTGGAGGCATGGTTGTACCGCAGCGTGTGCCCCAGTGACTGACAGCCACTCAAGAGCTGTGTGTCCCCTCTGCTTGTCACTAACCCCAGGACATTTTCTAACAAGGGCGTTGTCTGTCAGAGTGAAAGCTGAGAGAGGTCCACGTGATTCAACTCCACAACAAGACTCTATTAAGTTTATAATAAAAATAGAAAATAAGGGGTGCCTGGATGGCTCAGTCAGCAAAGTGTCTGCCTTCAGCTCAGGTCATGATCCCAGGGTCCTGGGATCAAGCCCCGAGTCAGGCTCCTTGCTCAGTAAAGAGCCTGATTCTCCCTCTCCCTCTGCCTGGAGCTCCCTCTGCTTGTTCTCTCTCTCTCTCTCTCTCGTTATCTCTGTGTTCAAACAAATAAATAAAATCTTTTGAAAAAATAGAAAATAAAAACTTCATGTAATGAGGAAGGAAGGCAAGAAAGAGGGAGGGAAGTAGGTAGGTCTGGACAGCAGCAGAAAGTGATCATTTTCTTTCTTTTTTTTTTTAAAGATTTTATTTATAATTTGACAGAGAGAGATCACAAGTAGGCAGAGAGGCAGGCAGAGAGAGAGGAGGAAGCAGGCTCCCCATTGAGCAGGGAGCCCGATGCGGGGCTCGATCCCAGGACCCTGAGATCATGACCTGAGCCAAAGGCAGAGGCTTTAACCCACTGAGCCACCCAAGCGCCCGGTGATCATATTCTGTCCAGCGGTCATGGTAACAACAAGCCCAGCCTCCACTTGGGAAGGTGAAGAGCCCCACCTGCGCCTCCGCCCACGAAGGAGCCCAGGGGAGATCACAAGTCAGCAGCCTGGGGTCCACGCGCTCAGAGAATTCCTGCCACCTGACAGCTGACAAAGGAGATGTGTTGCTGCCTGAGAGTGTTTAAGGCCCCGAGACATGCCAAACGGCGCCCCTCCCTTCATCCAGACGTGGCCCATTTTACAGAATTGAGCAGAGCCTGGAGCCACACTTTCATGACCATGTCCACGGCCATTCAGACACATCAACGTAGCGGAGATGCTGCCAGTTCAGCCTCCTCGTCAGAGGCCTTCCTGTAAGCGACCCTGGGGGGTGACGGATGCCCGGGACACTCGCGCAGGCCCCTCGCCTCAGCTGCCCTTCTACTCACCGGAGAAAAGGCCCTGCCCAGGGACACCGTGTGCATCACCTGGTGTCTCCGGAAGCCCAGCAGCAGCTTCTAACGTCTCCATCTGGAAAGGGTACGTGTCCTCAAGATCAAAGCTTTCTTCAGATCAAAGCTTCTAATTCTGGTCAAGGAAGAGCCCCTGGAGACCCTACCTCATTCAGAAACTATTAAAGTTCCAAAGTTGGCGTTGTAGCAATCCTCACCAGGCATCAGGAAATGAGGGTTATTTAGGGACGGCAAAGACCAAGGTCACTCGGAGAATCCAGGTCAGGTGCAAGGGCATGGTGCAGGGGTTCGCTGGCACGGTGAACGGCCACGCCGACCCCAGCTTGCTTCTACCGGGGGGGCCCCCCTCACTAAGTCCCTAGAGGCCAGCGGGAGGGAGGCCTCCTTGCCCCACGTGCAGGGCTTGACGGGACCGGAGGGCGCCCGGGCAACGCCGGGAGAGGAACCCAGCCAAGCCCATCCATCACCGCTGGAAGCAAGTGACAAAGATTCTGGGGAAGGAGCTGGTTTGCGCTCCTGGAAAAAGACATCGGGAGCATTCCAAACATCCCATGAGCTTGACTGGAGGAGCAGGACGGATTTTCCGTGGGGCCCTCCAAGGACCTGGAATCTTATCAAGAGACGCTGCTGTAATTGTACAAACCACTGATATCTCAATAAAACAGTCTGTGACATCAGTTCTGTGATAAGTCCAGATTCCGTAGGAGCCACAAATGCACCGAAACACACACACACACACACACACACGCACACGCACACACACACGCACACACGCACGCACACGCACACACGCACACTCACGCGCACGCGCGCGCGCACACACACACACACTCACTCTTTTTTTTTCTTTTTCTTTTTTTTTTTTTAAGATTTTATTTATTTATTTCACAGAGGGAGAGAGATCACAAGGAGGCAGAGAGGAAGGCAGAGAGAGAGAGAGGGGGAAGCAGGCTCCCTGCCGAGCAGGGANACCCTGAGATCATGACCTGAGCCGAAAGCAGAGGCTTTAACCCACTGAGCCACCCAGGTGCCCACACACACTCACTCTTAAAAACACACCAGTGGGACTGTGCCCAGCACCTCGCCGTCCGAGAGGACTTTCTGTGATGATAGTAATAATCTATTCTGCGCTATCCACGTGGCGGCCACCAGCCAATGTGGCTACTGAGCGCTTGAAATGTGGCTGCTGGGACTGAGGGACTGGATTGTTTTTTTTTTTTTCCACTCGTTCAATGCTAATTTAAAAAGCCACGTGTGGCTGCTGGCTACTGTGTGAGGCAGCATGAATCTGATCTCAACTCTGAAAACAAGGGATGGTAGAAAGACTGGTGAGATGTGTGACCACCTACGGGGGACTATTTTCTTCTGTTTTTTTTTGGTTTTTTTTTTTAAGATTTATTTATTTATTTATTTGACAGAGAGAGAGAGAGATCACAAGTAGGCAGAGAGGCAGACAGAGAGAAAGAGGAGGAAGCAGGCTCCCTGCCGAGCAGAGAGCCCGATGCGGGCCTCGATCCCAGGACGCTGAGATCATGACCTGAGCCGAAGGCAGAGGCTTTAACCCAGTGAGCCACCCAGGCGCCCATATTTTCTTCTGTTTTACACTTTTCCCTCTATTTCCAAATTTTTTATTAATAAGCATGTGTTACTTTCATAACCAGAAAAAAAAAAGTCTGCTGACCAAGTTAACAGAAGGACGAGACACAGGGCAGCTTCCACAGCTTCTGGACCCAGCGGCTGCCATTCTAGCCGAGAGGGCCCTGGTGAAATCAGGACTTGCTCAAGCTGACCAGGAACCAGGGCACGACGAGGCTTCTGCTGCTGTCCCAACACCCGTCACTCGTCACTAGGCTGCAGGTGCAAGTCTGGTCTGGCCACCCTGGCTTTCCTTTGAGGACTCGAATACGCCACGTTTGTTCTCACTTAAGGCCGCCCAAGCTGGTCCCTCTCTGTGAGCGATCTTTCCAAAGCCCCTTTCTCTGGCTCCTTAGAAAGCACTTCTATCTGTTGTGGCCACCCAGGCACCTTCCAGGTCGTCATCTTCCTGTGATTAACGATTCGCACGACACGTCCCACCATCTGCTACACTCTTGCTTATTCGTGCCTCACCTGTCTTCCCTGAACTAGAAGATGAGCTATGAGAGGGCAGGAATCTCGTCTGTTGTGTTCACTGCCCTATGCCCACCACCAAGCCCCGCATCTGAAGTCCTCTGATGCTCCACCGATACCCACTGAATGAATGGCTGCAGACTCCAGGCTTCACAGAGAACTCTGCTTTCTTTTAATGAAAAAAAATTTTAAGATTTTTATTCATTTATTTGGGGTGGGGAAAGAGAGCACGAGCAGGGAGAGTGGCGGAGGGAGAAGCAGGCTCCCCGCTGAGCAGGGAGACCGACGTGGGGCTCGATCGCAGGACCCCCGGGGATCATGACCTGAGCCTAAGTCAGATGCTATAATGGACTGGGCCGCCCAGGGGCCCCCAGAGAATTCTTCTTTTTAAGGTTCCACAAGCAAGAAATGGACGTGCTCCAGAGTCAGGCTTCCAGGTTCACTCCAGGTGGACAATAACCACCCTTTTGCTACACCAGCTCCCTTGTTGGCTGTTCAAGGGGGGTAGTAATGGGAAACCTCATGGAGCTGTGAGAATTCACGGGAAGTAACAGAGGTAGAGCCTCTGAGTACAGTGCCTGGAGCACAGAAATGCTACAAAAACTATTAGTGGCTATTAGACTTTGAAGTTCTCTGGTTTGTGGAAGGACAGTACGACCAATGTGCAGAAATGCATCACTGAGACAAGAGGAAAAGCGATCAAAACCAACTAGTGGCTTCTTAGGCTACTCCTTCTGTTATCTACTGCTGCACAGCAAACCACGCCAAACTTGGAGGCTTAAAGTAACCACAAGGGTGGTTTTGCCCACAGATCTATAATTTGGGAAGGGCTCAGCAGGAACAGCTAGTCTCTGGTCTGCTTGGCACGACAGGGGTGGTCAGCTGGGGCTGGGATCACACGTAGGCTCGTTGGCTCTCCTGTCTGGGGCTGCTGGGACAGGAAGATTCCAGGGACTGGGGGCTGGGACAAGCTGGCCCTTGGGCCTCTCTCTCTAACTGCATGTGGCTCTCTACCATGGCAGCCTTGGAGGGGTCGGGATGGCAGCTGAGGACTCCAAAGGGGCATCAGGAGAGAGCCAGAGAGAGAGAGAAACACAGAGAAAGACAGACAGACAGAGGGAGATTGAGAGACAGGGAGAAGCCATACAACCTCTTCCAACGTTGCCTCAGAAGTCACATCACGACACTTCCAGTGGACCCTCCACAGAAGCAATCACAAGGCTTGTACATGTTTAAGGGGAAGGGACATCGACTGAATCAGTGGCAAGTTTCTAGAAGAGTCTGTGGGACAGGAAACATAGCTGCAGTCACTTTTGGAAAAGACCTTTTCTCGCTTTTGTTTTGATTTGCATTTCCCTGATGATGAGTGATGTTGAGCATCTTTTTATGTGTCTGTTGGCCATCTGGATGTCTCCCATGGAAAAATGTCTATCCATGTCTTCTGCCCATTTTTTAATTGGATGGTTCATTGCTGAGGTGTTGAGTTTTACAAGTTCTTTACATATCTTGGTGGAGGGGTGGGTGGCATCAGCGATGGGGATGAAGGCGCGCGCCTGTCGTAATGAGCCCCAGACGATGTGTGCAAGTGTTCAATCACTAGATCGTACACCTGAAACTAGTATGCTGACTAACTGGAATTTAAGTAAAAACTTTAAAAAAAAAAAAAGAAAAAAAACAAAAGAACGAACGAACAAAAGAAAGGAAGAAAGAAAAGACCTTTTCATGGGACTACCAACAATTTGCTAAGTCTTCCTTCACCCAACAGCCACACGCTTCGGGGGCGGTGCATGTCCCCCTCGGGAGGAGGGGGCCTTTCGGGGATCCCCATCACTGACCACCCCTCGGCTCAGAATGCCAGGGCAGTGTCTAGCCTCACGATGCCAGAGGAGACTGAGGCACCAAATGGCACCTGCTCAAATCTGTCATCGACAGAAGAGAGGTATGCACACACTGAGAGACCACGCGACACTGGCTCCATCCTCCCCCACCCGCCCTAAGCTGGGGGCTGGCATGTGCCCCCTGGGCTCTGGCCACCACGTGGGTTTAGCCAACAGGGAGCACAGAGACCCCAGGGAGGGAGCAGAGTAAGGCAAAGCATCTGTCACCCCGGCGCCCCACCGCGGGTCACGCTAGGCTAACAGCCTCCCTCCACTGAAGTTCTCCCCACTCCCGTCCCCTGACACAACGTGCTTGGGGTCTGGCTTCCGAGAGCGGCTCCAGCTCCTAGGTCCCCCCAGCCTTCAGAGCTGGGCCAATAGAGGAGCTGATCTGGGTCAGTGCAGGGTCCCTCGCTGGCTTTTCCACACCTGCCCGCTTCCATGGGAACCAACTTAAATAGTTCCTTTATTCAACTCTTCTCAAATTACACAAACTCGACAATGTCACCTCTTTCTGGATGCAGCCCGGACTGGTCCAGAGCCCTTGCTCTCATGAACTAGTAAGCGGCACAAATCCATCTCCCACCTTCATGCTTTGTTCTCCTTGAGGACTGCTTGCTAAGGTTATGCCTTAATCAGGTCACTGTTCATTCATCTATCCACAAATAACTATGAGCTCCCGTAGGGATAGGACTAGCTAGAAAATCCCCAGGGGTCCTGCTCTTACTGGTCCACCTGCTGTATAGGATTTTATTTGGCCAATATTTGTCAAGAAACCAGAGGGAGTGTCTGTTTCCAAAACACTGAGACCAAAGGAAAAGCAGATTGCAAATGGTGGCTTCCGTCCTCACTCCCCACCTTGAGGACCACGGGGCACCTGAAGGAAACCTACCGAAGATATGAAGGACATTCACCAGCCATCACTGTTAGTCATCCACCCATAAGTGTCATCTTTGATAAAAAAAAAATCAAGTTATTCCAGAAGGTGTCAATCCTGTTCCATTGTTCAAAACACAGGCAGCCTTTCTGGGAGTTGTTGACACAGAGCTTGGCGTGCGTGTTCATGTTCATGGTGAAGGGGGAGGAGGAGCCAGGGACAGCTGCTCAGAATCCTAACTTTGCAAGTATGCTGTGGGGTAAGGCATGTCGCACGCCATACAACGTAAGCCACCAAAGCCGCCTTCCTCCCCGTGAGGACAAGTCAAAAAGCCCATTGAAGGAGCCATTTGGTTTCAGAGGCTCTGGGTTTCTGTGGCTGAGGTCAGCAGGAGCGGAAGTGGACCCGTTTCCTGCCTCCTTGTCATCGGTCCCCACTCTCTGCCACCCTCAGCCCCCACAAACCATCAGGCACTGCCAGCTCCGATCCTGGACCTGCCTTCACGTTGGTTCAGTTCGAAAACTCTGTGGACAGGAAGCTCATGCGATCTGTCTGGTTTATACCTCATTACTGCCCAGAAACCAGCCGGACTTGGAGGTGAACAAAGCCCAAAGGATGGACAAAGGGGGAATCCCTGTGGACACAGGCTCCCGATCTCTCCCTGCTCAGCGGGTCCCTCTGGGCTAATCATGGGCGAGCCATCTTGTTATCTTACTAAAGGTATGGCACTCCAGGCCTTCCTCGGCCATGTCAGCTCCCACTTGCAAGAGGAGGTGACCAACAGGTCCCTGTTCTGGCCACCACTCTGTCTGCCTCGCCTCTTTACCCTTGTATGGCATCAGTGGGGTGGGGGTAGCCTGGTGGGACGTGGGAACCAGACCCAGCTCCTCCAGGCCCCAGGAGTTCCCAGGGGCTGTGCCCCCCCGGCAAGCGGGCGAGGGAGGTGGAGGCCTGTGGGTAAGCCGAGGACTCCACCATCCAAGGGGAGCCAGCACAGCAGGCATCCAAGGAGCAGGACCCCCAGGGCTGCCCTCTGGGGCTCCAGGGACATCTAGCCAGAGTTACAAAGCAAACAATCACGTTTGCTTTGCCAAGTTCTCTTGGCAGTGCTGCTGATGCTGCCACGAACTCCCCACTTCCCACACCCGCTGGTAGCATCCCGGAGACGGCCTCAAAACCAGCAGCCTGGACCGTTGGGGGAGCTGGCCAAGCTGCGAGGGGAGGAGAGCACTGGACCTGCGCTCCGAAGGCCCAGGCTTCAGCCCCATCCCGAAAATGCCCCTCCCCTGAGGTCCCAGCCCCACTGCTCCCCTTTCTGAGCCACGGTCCTTCCTGTGGGGATGCTTCCCCACTTCCAACAGGTGTCGTGGGGAGGAGGTGCTTCTGAAACCACGTCTGCCATGTATGGGGTAAGTGAGGGTTTAATCAGATTTATGAGCAAGGAAGACTAGTCACAGAGTCACGTGTGCGGAAGGGTTTGATGCTAATGCTCTCGATCCCACACTCGAGTGGCCCATGTCTGCTCCGACAAAGGACTGTTTTTTTTAGGACACCATCCCTTCTCCATTTTCAGCCACTTCAACAAAGTCCTCCTCCCCAAACCATAAAATTGGATGCAGATGGTTTTGCACAGACCTACAGACATGTATCCCCTGAGGAGAACTTCTGAGAGGGTCCCCAAAGGATTCCTGCGTCATCTGTGTGTGTGATTACTGAGGAACTAGGGGAAATCTGCAGACAAGGCCATCTGGGGCTGGGGTGGAAGGCAGGACTGGGTCCCCCCCCTTTTTTTTTTGCGCAAGTCACTGAAGGATGGACTTGAAATTCTCTTGCAGAAGAGTTGCCCCCCACATGCACCTGAACGTTTACAGCAGCACTGTCCACAAGAGCCAAACTATGGAAAGAACCTAGATGTCCATCAATGGATGAATGGATAAAGAAGATGTGGTATATATACACAAGGGAACACTATGCAGCCATCAAAAGAAACGAAATCTTGCCGTTTGCAATAACGTGGATGGAACTAGAGGGTATTATGCTGAGCGAAATAAGTCAATCAGAGAAAGACAATGATCATATGATCTCTCTGATATGAGGAATTTGAGGGTCAGGGTGGAGGGTCGTGGGGGGTAGGGAGGGAAAATAATGAAACAAGATGGGATCAGGAAGGAGACAAACCATAAGAGACTCTTAATCCCACAAAACAAACTGAGGGTTACTGGGGAGTGGGAGGGTAGGGATAGGGTGGCTGGGTTATGGACATTGGGGAGGGTTTGTGCTATGGTGAGTGCTGTGACAGGTGTAACCCTGATAATTCACAGACCTGTACCCCTGGGGCAAATAACAAAAAAATTTTTAAAAAAAAGCAGAAAAACAATAAATAAATACATAAAGAGGGCGCCTGGGTGGCTCAGTGGGTTAAAGCCGCTGCCTTCGGCTCAGGTCATGATCCCAGGGTCCTGGGATCGAGGCCCGCATCGGGCTCTCTGCTCAGCAGGGAGCCTGCTTCCTCCTCTCCCTCTCTCTCTGCCTGCCTCTCTGCCTACTTGTAATCTCTCTCTCTGTGTCAAATGAGTAAATAAAATCTTTAAAAAAGAAAGAAAAAAGGAAAGAAAGAAAGAAAGAAAGAAAGAAAGAAAGAAAGAAAGAAAGAAAGAAAGAAAGAAAGAAAGAAAGAGGAGCTGCCCCCCCTTCATGAATGCTCATAACGTTATAAACACGGAAAGACAAGGGACACATTCCCCTCAGCCTTGACCTAGCACCGGCTGCCATATTCATAGTAATTTCCAGCCTTCAGGTGTACCTGCTCTTTGATTTAGCTCCGGGTACAGGTGTGAGTCTCACGTCCCCCTTTCCTTGAGCGTGATTTCCACTGAAACCTCGATGCCGGCCCACCGAGGACGCAGTGGGACCTAGAGAATTCTTGTTCTTCCCCCTCCACTCCCTGGGACCCTCATGGCACTGGGGCTCCTTCTTCCTCGATTGCCTCTTGAAGGCCACCATTACCGCCTTCTCTCCGGAACTCATCATCTGATCTGTCTAATCTTGTCCGTGAAATGCCAGGCTCCACCTCGGTGGGTCCCCTGCCCTCTGGGCAGACTTCTTGGCACCACTTCCCTTCCTGGTCTCTTTCGCATCGGAGGCACTTCGGTCCAGCTCTCGGGGCCAGGAATAGCTTCTGCCGCTGTAGACAGGTACTTGCATCCCCACCCGACACAACACATCTCCCTCTCCTCCTGAGAGAATGTGAACTACATCCTTCTGGTACAAGAAATTCTGAGCTGCAGGGTGTCCATTCAAGTTCCGCCATCCTGACAGAGTTCAAGGGCTTTTTTTTTTTGAAGGTTCCAAATCCTTCCCTTGACTCTTATTTTATACACAACACAGAAGATCAGAACCAAACAGACGAGGGAGCAGAAGCCTGTTTCATACCCCACAGCTCAGGAAAACTATGCTTTGATGACAACAGCTACTCATCTCAGAAACACCGTAGATACGTGATGAGGATGATTTTTTAAGTCTACGTTGGCTGTAATATTCAAACGAAATGTTCTCTGGAGTCCCATGTTTCCAAGTATTATCACCTTCAGTACACAGGCAAGACAAAGACGTACTCTTTTGCTTTCAAAAGCAACACCATCATCACATTCATGCTACCGAGATCCTGAAATCTGGAGAAGGATTAAAGGGATAACTAGGTATCCATGATCCCATCATGACTGTTCCTGACAAATAAAAAAAACTTTTTGTGACTGTGACCTTCATATTATGCAGGCCTGGGGGAGACTTACCCTCATGTTCAATCTGAAGGTTAATTTAACTGATCCACATCATCCCCCCTTTCCAGCTCGTAAGACATAGGAAAGGAGCTCATGGTTCCTGCCCAGGCATCAGCTGCTCCCACATTTACTCTCGTTCTCAGCTCAATTTGAGAACTGAGCTTCAAACAGCCTCACAACATTTGGTGCACAAAATGGCATATGTCAGAACTCATGCAGGCCGGGAGTCCCCATCCAAAACCAGTCATGATGATGACCAAGTTTGAGGCCTGCGTCATCCAATAGCCATTCATTCCTCCCCCATTCTTTTCTTGAAACCCTTATCAAATTCCTCCATTCTTCCCAACAGCTTTCCCAGTGATGCCTGGATTCCTTCCACCACATAATAGAAATACCCCAATAGTTCCTTGAGCCTTGATGTTACTATAACTGGGAAAAATGTTAGGGGTTGAATTCTGTCTCCCAAAAACAGTATGTCGAATGTCAAGCCCAATACTTAAGCATGTGACCTTATTTGGAAATAGGGTCATTACAGAGGTAATAGAGTTAATATGATGTCACTAGAGGAGGCTTCAATCCAATCCAACTGGTGTCCTCATAAAAGGGGGAAAGACACAGGACACAGAAAGAAACATGTACACAGGGAAAGTAATGTGAAAAGTCACAGAGATGATGCCACATGAAGGCAAAGGACTGCAGTAATGTATCTACAAGCCAAGGAATGCCCAAGGTTGCCCACGAACTTCCAGAAGCCAGAGGAGAGGCCTGGAATTCCCCCCAGACTGTCCCCATAAAGGAACCAACCCTGCCAACACCTTGACTTCTGACTTCTGGCTTCCAGAATGGTGGGACCATTGTTTCTGTTATTTTAAGGCACATGATTTGTGGTACTTTGCTTCAGTAGCCCTGGGAAACTGATGCAGGTTTCTCATTTTGGTTTGTATTCGGTTCCAATATTTAAGAAGCAACCTGACAACCTTATGGTCAGTCTATCCTTGAGCATCAGGGCAGTGTCATGGCTGCATGTTAGAATGTCCAGGACCTACCCCCAAAGATTCAGATGGAATTAAATTCCATTCGGATGGAATTTAAAGGCCAATGGGATTCTAATGTGATTCTAATGTGCCGGGTTGCAGGAGAAAATGTACACATCTTGAATTCTTCGGGAACGCAATGCTGAACCTAGACACCCAAGACATTGCATACTATAATTTTCCTCATAAAAAATATTGCGTAATATAGAGATTAGCTGCATATAGAGTGAGTGAATTTTAAAAGTGTCCTGTGACCGAAGGAAATTTGGAGAAGTCAGGCAGATACAACGGAAAAGATTTGGCAGCTGAGGGTGAGAAAGCCAGGAAGCACTAATGAGCAACGTGTATAGGCCAAAAACCAGACCAACATTCTTCAGCCACGAGACATCAAATTCTCTCATCAGCCCCGACACAATCACACGCAGAGTTGACACCTCTGAACCACTAACCCAGACCCCACTGCCCCTGGAATTCTGAGCCTCAGAAGAAAAGGAGATCAACATAAATCCACACCTACAAGTAGTATATCATACAAGTGCTCTGTGTTGACTTTGGGTGGGAAAGTCATAAAAAAAGGGGACGAGACTGACAGGAAGATACCAACAGACACAGATGGACATTGAAAGTGCTTGATGGGAAAGGATCTGACATGTGTCTACATCTCTTTCAAGATGGATCCACAGAGCAGGAGAGCACGCTGCTTGCTCCCAAGTGGAGGCGAGGGCTTTCCAGGTTCCAGAGGGTTCCCTAGAGAGCCTCTCAGGATTTTAGTCTGATACCACTCACCTGACATGAGAAATATTCTGCTGTATGTGAGAACCGCCACCTTTGTTTCTACTCGCCTGCCCACACTCCCCCCTCAGCCCCCCAGACTCTGCTTATGGCACCATCTGAGTGAACACCTGCCGGAAGTTCATTCCTGAGCAGAAATATCAAAGAAGGGGGGGGGGGAAATCACTAAAATGTTTAAGGATCCAGGGCGCCTGGGTGGCTCAGTGGGTTAAGCGGCTGCCTTCGGCTCAGGTCATGATCCCAGGGTCCTGGGATCGAGCCCCACATCGGGCTCCCTGCTCGGCGGGGAGCCTCCTTCTCCCTCTCCCACTCCCCCTGCTTGTGTTTCCTCTCTCACCATGTCTCTGTCTGTCAAATAAAGAAATAAAATCTTAATAAATAAATAAATAAAATGTTTAAGGATCCAAGTAACTTTTAACCGTTTCTCTTTAATACAGTCCAAGAATCAACCTTCACCTTTTGCCTAAACAGTAAGGTACATAAGAGGAAGAGGGGGAGGGGTCGTTATAAAATGTACTCAGTGGCATTTAACACATATTTAATATGAAAATATTATTACAAAAGAACTGCACAGATTTCCTTCACTTGTGCAAACACTATCTTTGGAACATCTCTCTCTCCACTCTCCCCCACCACCTCTTTTCTTGTTCAGATTGAAAACCGAATTACAATCATTTGCCATCATCCATGGGTCATCTGACAGTTAAAAACAGCAGTCTCCACAGACGTAATAGACACTTCATC
Source organism: Ailurus styani (assembly GCA_002007465.1). NCBI lineage: Eukaryota > Metazoa > Chordata > Mammalia > Carnivora > Ailuridae > Ailurus > Ailurus styani. The sequence continues at coordinate 1,219,455 of LNAC01000115.1, forward strand.
AGCCCTGTCTTATCGTCCAGTTGCTCGTCCAGTTGCTCCTCTCTGCAGAAATGCCAAGATCTCCGAAAGCCACTAATGCCTTATTCCATACGTCTAATGGTCCATTCGTATTTATAACAGTTTGCAACTCTGTCTCCCCGTTTGCTTTTGACTTTTCTGCACTAGCTCGCCCTCCTGTCACTCACTCTCACCTGAGCTTCATTACGAGGCAAAGAAACACGTTGGCCCCCATCTCAACATCTTTCACTTGAAGCCAATTCCATCATCCTTCGGGAGCACAGCTGGCGCTCTCACATAAAACACAGGCTGATTCACTTCCACGCCGGAGAGTCAGGGTGTGCAGTTGTATATAACTAGATGCAGGGAAAGCAATCTGACTCATTTGAGAAAAGGCTGCAAGAGTTAGGTCTCCCCCAGCTGCGAAGAATCAGGAAGCATCTGATTCAAACCTACACAATCATGAAGTAATGATTCTGATTCATTCACCAACTCCTAAAATAGTAGAAGGGGGCATCATCTACAACTTCAAGTATAAGATAAATAAAAGGAAGCACGATGCTCACAGAGTGTAAGAGTATAAAACTCATTCATCGCACAATATGGCCCCAGGTACATAACAGAAAGGGGTGCAGGGAGGGTCTGGATACTTTAATATGCCACTGAGTCACGGACAGCTTCTCGGGAAGACCTAATTCCTAAAACTGCCTCAGGAAATGAAGCTTCCCCCGTCCCCTGCCCCCACCACGGTGCATCCCTTGCGGCCTCCACTGGCCAATTCCTGTGTTGAATGGATCAAGGATCTCACTCTTATTGGTGATTCCCGTGTTCCTGCTGAGCGGACTTGATGCACCTGGTAATCAGTAGTAACCGGAGAAGAACCGAGGCCCCCAGGTGCCCATGTAGTTGCCAAGTTCATCCTTTCTCAGAAGCACAAGTATCACACAAGAGCAGGATCTGATGAGCTGACAACGCGGTCCTGACAGTAGAATGCCAACGTCGGGCAGGAGCCTACAACTTCCCTACAAAAGACAAACAAGCAAGCGCTAGGTGCCCTTTGAAGCAACATCGTGGATGAGTAGCTTCAACACTGAAGAGTCAGAAAACTCAGTTGTTTTTTACACTATTTGACAAAATTTACAATTAACTTTTCATATATCTTATCTTTCTCAGCAATATCATTATTGTTGAAAGTAACAGTCATATAAATTCCTTTTCCAGCAAATGTCCAACTTGGGAAATGTGTAGAGAACAGAGAACAGTTCCAAAAGACGTGTATATATCCAGCCAATGAATATCCGTTTAACACCCACCAGGTGCTAGGGCGCTGTGTTAGTAGCTAAGGACGTATTGATGAAGACTGCCTTCGTGAAGAGGCTGGCTTTGGCAGGGGACAGGAGTGGAGAGGACAGGTGGTCATCAAGTAACTGAAGAAAATATTAAGCCACGATATAATAGGGCTCCCAAAGGAGAGACATACCTAGTGGTATGCTGATCAAAGTTTGAAAACCAACTCTCAGGGAGGAAGGACCTCTGATTGGAAGCCTCTCTTAATTTCTGTGATGTAAACATGCCCACATTAGCTAAATTTCAAGTTACCTACAAAACAAGTGGCTTGCAAAATTCCTGAAAAATTTAGCAATCAACTCTCACAGACTGGCTAGCTCCAGAAAACCACTGATAACACTATAAAAGGAAGCTGACCTAGACAAGGATGCAGAATGTTTGGGAAACAACAGACCACCCCCAGGTTCTAACACTAGTCACAGACCCCAAACATCCCATCCTTGACACCATAATAGCAAAGTAGTAGACTGGATGCACCTAGTAATTAGTAACGAACAGAGAACTACTGGCTCCCGGTACACAGCTGGTTACTGTAAGGGATAAAATAATAGGTCAAGGCCATTTTTTATCAACCATGGCAATATTCCCTTGAGTCAGGTTCTAGAAAAAGGAAAAGGAGTGTGGTCCCCTCCCAGAAGAAAGAATCCCCACTTGCCAAATCAGGTGTTCTATAGAACACATGATTTATAGTTTCCCTCCAATAGTAAACTCCTTCCTGGTAATCTATCACACCAAAAACCACCATCAACATTTTTGGCCATTTTTAAAGTAAACCCTATATCATCTACTATAGTTACCCAGCTCGGTTCCTAAGTCCTAGAGAAGCCAGCAACACCATCCAAGGAAACTAAGAAAGACTTAACCAGGTTTCTCTAAGAAGCATTATTCTTTGAAAATTTGCAAACCTTTACCCCGAATCCTCATTCAAATTCAGTGGAGTTCATTAAGCCGGTCACGCAATAGTACACCTCCACTCAAAATCACGCATCAAGTAATACGTTTTTAATGATGAAAGCATAATTATATATTTTTTAAGTTTAGTAAATGTCATCTCAAGAAATTGGAAACAGGCACGACAGATTGTCAGATGCTATGCGCATATTCCAGAGAAAACCGTATTAAAGGGGAACAGAAATCATTCAAAATGTAAGCAAGAAGAGGGGTGAGAGATGGCTCACTAGAAGGGAGGAGAGTGTTCCAAGAATTGCAAATCTAAAGGCCACAGCTGAAGGCTCTACCGCATTTAGAATCAAAATGACATTTCAACAGGTGAGGACACATTTCAAGTCTAGTTTATAAATTTATCCCACACTCTTTCCCCCATCCCAGTATAAAATTTCATCAGATTTCAGAATGAAATGTCCTAAGAAATCTTACATGTAGAATTTTTTTTCATTAAAATATGGCTAGTATTTATGCATAAAACTCAAGGACTCAAGCATAAACTCAATATTTCCTAAATACTATAACTAAGGGCAACTTTCATTTGCCTGATAAGTTTGCTTATCTAGTCAAATATCTTCCTGAGGTTATTTAAATACTCATGAAGATTCCACTAACCTTAGTTCTTAATACATCTTACCGACATAATCAGCTGAGCAAGTGGCATTTTAAAAAGTGACACCTCAGTGGGTTAAAGTCTCTGCCTTCGGCTCAGGTCATGATCTCAGGGTCCTGGGATCGAGGCCCAAATCGGGCTCCCTGCTCGGTGGAGAGCCTGCTTCCTCCTCTCTCTCTGCCTGCCTCTCTGCCTACTTGTGATCTGATCTCTCTCTCTGTGCCAAATAAATAAAATCTTTTAAAAAATAAAAATAAAAAAGTAAAAAGTGACACCTGTCGATCCTGCTTGCGTCCCTATTAGGTGCAGGCACCTAATCTCACAGCTGGTCTGCCCGAGACCCCCTGAACACCACCCCTCATCCCCTGTGTGGTCCCATTTCCGCTCCAAGATCAAAGAAACGGTCATGAACCAGGAGAGAGCCTGCTCGTGGAAAGAAGAACGTGGCTCACAGAACGGCTCATAGTTCTCCCGGAAGAAGCTACAGGTAAGTAGCTTTCCGTCTGTGGGGGGAAAAGCAGCACGTGCTACCGGGGAGGAGAAGCTTCGATGACGAAGCTCCAGATCTCGTGGAGAATTCTGACGAAGCTTCCAAGAACGGAGCAGACCGAACTGAGCCACCTTCTGAAGAAGACAGACCTTGAAGAAGCTACTGGGAGCTGCTATTTTATATTACTGCTATACTTATATGTTAAAATGTTGTACATGAGGTGATCAAATCTAGGTCTCTAATATGTTCAAGCCCGAGCCCCTTGGACACTGTCGCTCTTTTCGGTTTTTGCTGAGACACAATTCCTTCTCTGCAGCTAATTAAGCCGGAGAAGCCTGGGAATAAAGTTTGAAACCAGGTTAATAAAGTTCTTTGCCTACTTAAAAAAAAATTTAAAAATGTATACTTGTCCCTTCATCTCAAAACCATGAAGCAGGATAGAGAAGATGGTGAAGGAGGGAGAGGGTAGAGGGAGAGGGTAGATGTTAACAAAAGTCAACCACAAAGCAAGGTCAAGACCATGGTTAGCAACCAGGCTGGGACGGCGCCTCTCAGTGTGACTGCTTTCCGTAACATGGAACCACAAAGCTGAAAAGATGGCCAACAACTTCCAGGCAGACTAGGAAAATAAATCTATTTTGTAAGGTGGCTAATGATTAGTTAACATCTAAAGTGTTAGATGTACTAGCATGAAGTTTGACTTTTACCATAAATAAACCGATACCAAAAAAAAAAAAAAAAAAGTCCAGACCAATGACAAGCGCTCCATCAACTGAATACACACCAGGTGCCAGGAGGGGTCCAGCTGGCCGATTTTATACATAATTTACTCAATCCCCACACCTCCCTGCCAGAGAGACAGTTACCCCATTTTATGTTTAAGGAAACCGAGGCTCGGAAGTAATCTGCCTAAGATCATGGCCCTCGAAGGAATTCTGAAGCCTGAATTCCAAAGTGGGTATTCTTTGCTGCCTCCTCACTAGCGACCTTAGCCTTAAGAGTATTCAGCAAGAAATTTTCTAATCCATAAATTATCAGTGTCGAAGAGGGTTCGGGGTTAAGAAGTCTATATCGCCCTCCATTTGCAAATGGGCTGTGTTTAAAATGTTGTGAAGTTGGTTGTTTAGAAATCAAAGCACGTTTTCCTGAGGAAAAAAGGAAAGGAAAATGATTGGGTCATCAGATCAGTCCAAAGAAGCCAAACTCTGGATGATGATGACGACGACGCAATGACGACCCAGGCGTGCATGGACACTCACCCTGGGCCCCGCACTTGCGAAACTCCCTGGACAAGCACACGGCCCATCCTCAGCCCTTCCCATACAGATGTGAGCAGTGGCTCTCAGCCGGGGCATCCTGTAATGCCTGACTGTGATTGCGAATGGCCACAGAGTGTGTGTGTGTGTTGGGAGGGGGGAGACTGGGAAGCTGAACCCCGGTCGTGCGTGGGATGGTTTGGGAGAACTGTTACTTCGATGGCAGTGGCGAACCACATCTCCACGTTCAAGGCCTTTCTTGAATCCGGACTGGAGCTCTGACCTACAGCCTTAACCTACAGCGAGTGGGGCAAGGGACACGGTGCCTGTTCTGAGGTTAGGCTTTAAGAGGCTAGGGAGGCTTCTGGTTTTTTCTGCCCTGGGGGGAGCCAGCTGCCCAGCAGAAAGCCCATCCCACCCGGGACCACCACGCTGTGCGAAGCGTCCCGCCGCCTGGAGAAGTCACGTGGAGGAAAACCAAGGTCCTGGCCTGCAGCCCCGGCTGAGCCGCCCACTGAAAGGCAGCAGCGACTTGTCTTTGAGTCCAGCCTCGCTGCTGGGTCAGGCCGACCCAGCTGACACCAGCGGTGCCTCTTGGAGCCCTGCCTGGATGACGGATTCCCGAGCAAATAAATAAAACGATTGTTGATTTCAGCTACATTTGGGGGGTCATTTGTTTCTCACCAGTAGATAACCATAACAATAGTCAATGAGACTCGGGACCCAAATGAGGTTCCATTCATTGGAGGAGAGGGGTGGAGATGGAGGTAGGAAAAGAAAAGGGGTCTATGTGAATGCTCCCAAAGCTCCCAGTGTTCCTAGGAAGAAAGCAAAAGAAACTGATCACAATATAGAAAGCGTTCACCATCTGGCCACATCCTATGTCTCTCCTAGTGTCTATTACAGAAACTTCCCGCATGAGGAGAGGCAACTAACTGTAGCTCTGTTTTATGGACGAGAAGACGGAGCCTCAGAGCACTAAGAAACCGGCCCAGGGTTGCCCAGACAGTGACAAAGCTGCAGTGGGACCTGCCCCACTCACGCCTGCTGCCCCCGACCCAGTTTTCCTGGGCCACGATCTGTGGTTTAAACATGCACACACACAACTCCTACCAAATCTGGTCTTCGCAATTATGACCTACTTACTTCACCACAAATCAAGGCAGCACGGGCTATTTTCCAACTGAAACTAATTGAAAATAATTTACTTTTTGAAGAATTATAATGAGAATCCACAGTCAAAGATAATTTAGATGAAAGTTGTTCTCGTGACCTAGTAAAAATAAAGAGACTTGAGCATATGGTTCGGAACAAATGCGATTCTCTGGGATGCAATCAGGATAATCACTGAATTATTATAATCATTCTGGGGCCCGTTTTTATCTTTGTTGACTTTTTCCTATCCACCGGGACGGTGACTGTATAATAATAACATAACAAGTATAAAGGACTGTGGTCTTCAGTTGCTTAGCAACACACAGCTTTGAGGAGAATGAAGGATAAAGGGTGCACTGGCAAAATAATGCTGTTTGTAATTCAACAGTTATTTCAAAGTTTTCGAATGATTAAAATGGGTCTGTGTAAACGCAAGTATGCAAATGAAGGTTCCACAGTGTCAGCCACGTCTGTGTTTCTATCACACCCTGATTTTGAAGTTGAAGCCAATCACTGAATGGATTGATATGAATTTACCAATCTGAACAGCACTGATGAGAACAGTACTTAACATGGGCTATTTCAAAGGCAGGCCATTGTTGTTCCTTCCCTATCAGGGCTCTTGACGTTGTGGAGAAGATGAAACGAAATCAATGCATGCGCATTACGGAGGACACCGCCCACCCTGTCATGCCTGCCCAACCTTAGCTGTCATTATCCCCGTCACCATCCCCGTCACCAAAGACGTAGAGGTGAACTGGCTTGCACAGAGAATTTAGCAAATGACATTCATTCCACCGTGAGCACTCACTCTTCCACTCATTGCAGTAACTGTAAATGTAAAAGTCGGGTTACATGTTCTCCTTTCATTCATTTGTGATGGATTTATTCAACCAAAAGCTCACTGAGCAACTCCAGACACCAGGCACTCTCCCCCGGGCACAGGGCGAACAACTGGGAACCTAGGAGACATGGCGACCATCCTCGTGGGCTCTCTGGGGTGTGGAGAGACAGGAAACAAGCAAACAACCACGTAATTACAAGACATGACAAGAACTGGGAAGGAAGGAAGCAGGAGACGACGATCGGTATGAGGGGGTCCGAGGAGGACTTCTTCCGGAGGTGATCACTAATGGGTGTCTGAAGGCTGCATGGGAGCCAGCCATGGGCAGAGCCAACGGAAGAGGAGCTTTCTGGGGGAACTTCACATACAAAAGGGCCGAAGCAGGAAAGAGTCTTTCTTTTTTGTGTGGTGAGCCCCTCCTGGGAGGGGACACACAGGATAGGCTGGGGTAAGGAGGAAGTTGGGAGACAGCCTGATGGATCTATGTCCTTACAGAATTACTAACTATTCCACAAGTGCTGGGACCACCAAAAGGCTCATTTCATCAGGAAAATGTTCCTACATTTTCTCTCTCCACAAAATGGAGGGGTTATTGGTGGGGATGCTAGGACACAGCAACTGCCTTACACACCATCCCACGCCAACCGCCTCGCCCAGGGGCTCCCCACCAGGTTCTGAGCCTGCTTTTGCCACTATTACTACACCTCCACCTGGGCACAGAGAGGTGGAGTCCTGGGATGCTGCAGCACAGTGTCTTCCGGAATGCTCCATGGAAGACTTAAACCCATGGGAGCCAGGAGCAGGCAGAAATTCCAGAAACTCAAATAAACCAACTGAGGCAAACCCCAGAGACATTTTGCACTGGCACTTCGTCCTCACCCTCGCCTGGCCACCCTCAGTGTTTGTGCAGGGGCCACGTGACCCCCTCTAACCACCTGCCAAGAAACCTCGGCTCTAGCCTGGCCTCCTGGCCTCCCCCAAGCTGCAGATGCTCACTCAGCCTGCTTCCCAGCACCCACTCCACCAGATGACAAGTCCCTGGTGCGGGAGTGATGACTCTTGCTGGCCACATCCTCACCGTGACAATCTAGATGTGGACCTTCTGCATGTCCTCACCACCTTAATCCAAACAAGCGACTCGAATCATGGAAATCCCCACCATCCCAACACACGAGGAAGGAATATCTTTCATGGATTTTGTCACCAGCTCCCTTTGAAATACAATAAAATGTAGAGACACACTGCGAACTAAGCCAAATGTTTTAAATAATTTAAAGGCAAAGGGTTCCGTCGTTTTTGATGCCACTCTGCCAAAAGACAGTGTCTATTTCCTTCCAATTTTGTTTTATGCACCTTCACCTAATTGTGATTATAGCACGGGTTCAATTTATCTTTTTGAAGACCGTACTGGGCCTGTGTCCTTTGCTTTTCCTTTAACATCATAAGCACAAAGTTCTCTTTAAAGATATCTTTTATAATGGCTATATAAAATTCTATCATAGAGCTATGCCATTACTTAGACATCTTCCTATTAACTTGATATTTAATACTTCCCGATTTTGGACTATCATAAATAATGTGATGATGACTATCTCTGTTGAAAAAATTTTGTCCAAATTTCAACAACTTTTTAAGGACAAACTCCTAAAAGGGGCCATACAGAGTCAAAAGATTTTAAGGTTCTTTCTTGATCCACATAGACTAATTGGTTTCCAGAAAAGAAAACCAATTTTTACATCCAACATTGATAATAAGTACCCATTCCACGTGAAGGGGGTATATTTTTAATGTAACTGGAAATTATTTTCATTTGTCACAGTATTTTAATATCAGTAGCTGCCAAGTTTGGTCACAAGGAAGAGAGAATAACTTTACATCATATTTGTATATCAGGCCCTACTTTGGGCCACCACAATCTCCAGATGGATTCTTAGTCAACTTTATCTTAACTGTCATCACTTCTTTCCTTTCTTTCTGTCCTCTTAGTCTGGCTGGTAATGAAAATTGGCCAGCAGGAACTTGGCAAGATTTAGTTGTGAGGTAGAATCTATGCCAATCTTCAACCACGGTAAACTCATATCAGCAAATAAATGGGCTGAAAACCTTTCCTCTCTCTTCAAACCTTCTTAAATAAGCTTTCCCCAACATGTTTCTCCACAATAGTACAATCCGGGGTTCACAAGCTCCTCCCATATACCAAAGGGACCTTCCTGGAAAGAGCTGGTTCTGTCCACACGGACGTGGTCGTGTCATCATGAAGCTCAAACTTCTCACATAGTTACTGATGGCTACACTGGCACTTAGTCTAACATACCCTGGGACTTCTCTGAAGCAATCATCAAATGCGCTCATGGCATTCCTTCAACTTTGAATTTTTGTAGCCTTGGCAACACTGAACAAGCCACTCTCCTCCCATTTAATTATGGAAATTTATGAAGAGGAAGAGAAGTTTCCCAGCATCGACTTGAAGACAGAGAGGCAACAAAACGTGGGTTGTTGGATGAGCCAGACATATCCTCTAGGAACCATCTTTGGGTTCCTGGGATTCTATGTCTGTAGTTTGTGAGAGATGCCACTAGATGGTAGACTTGATTCTCTTTAGGACCTGGACCCTCTGGGCAGCATGGTGAGTCCTTCATGAAATATGTTTCTGAGACCATGACCGCTGACAGCACATGAGAGTGTTTAATCTACAAGACTGGTTCCTGGGAGATATCAAAAAGCCTAGGTCACCTGAGCGCATAGTTAAAATAGATTCTAGAACCTAAGTTTAACATATACACTTTTAACCTGTGTCACCTCTTCCTCCCTGCATCGCCCCTCCCCTCCTTGACCCTGGTGAAAGGTATCTTTTCCCACCACATAAAGAGTTAGTTGATCCCTTCCTTGCTTCAAACAAAGCCACTGACCAGGCAGCTTTGGCAGAGAGCACACGTGACTTCTGATGATGCAAATGTGTAGACATATTTCTCCTTTTAAAACCCATTTAAACATCTGCAAAATTTAAAACCACTTAAAAATGTGTTTCTTCACACAATTTATCTTAGCCTGAAGGTGTACTGAAGGAAAAGAAGCAAGAGGGCAGCATTCACATCAGCACCTTAGAAAATACTGGAGAGGTGACCTGGCAGACAGCAGACCAGAAGAAAATACGTTGGACCCACTGAACTCAAACTGGATGGAGAGGAAATGCCACCACCTACCAGTGTGAAAATCCTTTGGTGCCTCCTGCATCCTTAAAGTATATGCGCACACACTCATACCCTCTTTCGGGGGGGGCGGGGGGCGGCAGGGAGAGTAGGGAGTGGCAGACACCACCAACAGCCCTCTCTTCTCCATGGAACAAATTTAAGAGCTCCTACCACTGAAATGATCACAGCCTTCAAAGGGACCTCACAGAACCTGAAAGCCAATCTTCCATCAGTGAGATGATCTAACTAAACCCCAGAAAGATTAGGTGATTTGCCCAAGGTTCTGCTACAAGCCAGTGACAGAATCTGGCCTCCAAACTCCCCATCTAGAACTCTTTCTAGCAAACCACCTAAGACTTAAAAATGTGTTCTTCCATTCAAATGCAGGAATCCTAAATGCAAAAACTCTTGGCAAGTGTAATTTGAGTAATTCTTTTTGAAGGCTGCAATTATTCCTCTTCAGTGGGTCATTGTAGTCTCGGGATGTTTATGGGTAAACCCTCCAAAGGATCGACCCCACGTTCAAGTTTCTTTTCCATGCTAGATTATGAACTAAATAGTCAACCATGCGGCCTACTAGCTCCAGGAATTTCCCCAAAGAAACATATGTGAGACAAGAATGTGTCATGTTTATGAATCATTTGTCAAATTCTACAGAAAATAATGCAAAAAGAGAAGTACCAGGCTAAACCCAAATGATCTGATTCAGGCAGCATGAAAAATATCTTGCTTTCTCTCTAGCAACAAAAACTGGAATTTGGGGCACAATAAAGCAACAGATCCAATGGTGAACATGAGGGAGATCATTACAAGTCATGTGCACTAACATGGCGGCCCTTATGACATATCTTAATTCACCAATTAGAGGCCAGAACTGCTCTCATCAATGGGAGTAGTGAACCACCAAGCACACAGTCAGGATTTAGTCTGAGCACAACTGAATTTCCACTATAATGACTCTCATTTAAACTCAACATGAGGGTGACAGACACAAACAAAAGTCATCTTCGCTAATCTATCCCAGTGACCCCTGCAAAGCAAAATGAGTAAAAATAAGTGTTTTTTTTGGTTTTTTTTTTTTTTTTGGTTGCTCTTAAAGGTGCCCAGACTACAGAGCCAGGGAAAGTATATCCTTAGATGCCTTGTAAAAAATATATCAGATGTTTCTTCAAATATTTAATATGTGAGTCCACTTGATATAGACTTTCGCACAAAATGCACAGGGAAACTTATAACAAAAATCAACAACAAAAGCTTTGGGAAATTCTTCCCTGCCAAGATGGAAAAGTCGTGGTGGACAGAAAGGAGAAGACAAATGATGGGCCAAAGCATTCCCTGCGTTGCCGTCATCTTCCGCGCAACCAGAAGAGATGCGCTTTATCAGAGGTGAGAGCAGTGAGGGCCAGAGATGTTACGTAACTTGCTTACGGCCCCAGAATCAAGATCCGAATCCCCGAGTCCAATGAGTGAGGGGAGTGGGTGGGTAACACAGAATCCCATGGGCTGGATGAATGTGAGGGCAGGAAAACAACACAGAACCACCGATTTAAATGTGATAGTCGCCCACCATAACCATGCCACGCTCATCCAGTAAGGCTCACTTTTTCCTTGGAGCAGACCGAGATGAGTGAAAGAAACCAAACCATGCTTTCAACCAAGAAAGCAGAGGAAAGGGGATTTTCCAAGTAACATAAAAATGTGTCGTGTGACCTAGACAAATAAACTGGGCCAGAGGTCTGGGGCCAGAGCTGCCCATTAGAATCACCTGAGGGGGTTCTTTGTTAACATGCCACTCAAACACCCCCAGAGATTCTGATGTAATTGGTCTGGGGTAGAGCCCAGGCCACTGCTCACCTGGACCTTACCTAATATGTAGTCAGGGTTAGAACCACCAATGGAGGGGGGCTGGGTATTTTTTCCCTTTTTCCTGTAAAGCAAAATATGCCTTGCAGATTTCTATTTCAGAGTCTCGAAGTATAACAGGACCTTTGCTCTTCTATAATCTGAGTAGCACCGGACAAGTCAGTGTCCTGTGTTAACTAACCTCCCTTGAGCCTGTTTTTCCACCTACCTAACAACCACAGTGCGTAGAGAACACACTAATGCATCTTGGTTTGCCCAGTGTGGGGGCCAGGATGGGACCAGCATTTAATAAAATGTTTATTGGGTTTTTTTTTAAGATTTTATTTATTTATTTGAGAGAGAGAGCCGAGCAAGAGAAAGAGCACATGAACTGGCGGAGGGGCAGAGGAAAAGGGAGAAGCAGGCTCTGCACTGAGCAGGACCCTGGGATCATGACCTGAGCCGAAGGCAGACAGACGCTTAACCTACTGAGCCACCCAGGCGCCCGAAATGTTTATTGTTGAGGACAGTGAACTGAGTAAATCCAATCTCCCCTCCAGCTCTCTCATTCCAGAAATACTCATTCATTCCCTCAACAAACATTAATAGTAAGTTATTTATTACCCTCACAAAGACACTGTTCCAAGGGCTTGGATTCTACCTGGGAGAAAATTAAGACCCCTGCCTTCATGGAGGTTGAGCCCCAGCAAGAGGGGGACAGACTATAAATGGTGCACTCGATGAACGAGTAAATCATAAAGTAGAAGATGACAAGTGTCATGGAAGAATAAGTAAAATAATAGAGTTATACTTGTGTGCATGTTTAAACCTGTATGTATGTTTGTATGTGTGCCTGTTTGCAAATCTTGGAATGACTATTTCATTTCTGACTGTAATTATGCTTCTCACATTTGTTAAATCTCATAATGGGTCAAGTTCACTCTTACCAATGCCCATTTATTAAGAATGAATGGATTACACTATATTTTATGTCAGTAAAGTTTCATAAGCTTTTTTTTAAAACATCAACTTTAGACCTGTTTTTCTTATAAAGTTAGATCTGGTTATTCAGACCAACAGTCCTGCTGAGAACAACTAAGAAGCTGGCCAAACACTGTTTTAAACACTCTGAAGATACTGGAGAGGTGAGGGTAAGGGATGACTAGCAAGGCTGTGAAAAATTACAGGGAAAGATCTGAAACAAGAAAGGCACCCAGCACTTGGGATAGCTTTTCCCTCCAGAAGGAGGGAATTTTCTGAATTTTCCAGAAAAGATTGTTAAAATGCTGAGAAATTTGGAAGCATGATGACAATTTCACTAAATTGAGGCAACAAAAACTGGAGTTCATGGCCTGTTAAGGATGGTGAGCCTGATAAATCCCCTTCATTTGGGGTTAGGACCCCAAAGAGTAACACCTTACCATTAAAAGTGAACCAGAGTTATAATGTGGTAGAAATAAACCCAATTATATCAGTAACTAAATACAGAACAACCAAGTTTTTCTATTTAAGGATGAAGATCAGGCATGCCCAGGTGGCTTAGCCAGTTAAGCCTTTGACTCTTGGTTTCAGCTCAGGTCATAATCTCAGGATCATGATCTCAGGGTCTTGAGATTGAGCCGCATGTTGGGCTCTGCACTCAGCAGGGAACCGGCTTGGGATTCTCTCTCTCCCTCTGGTCCTCCTCCCTTCCTACGCCCTGTCTCTCTCTAAAGAGAGCATCTCTCGGTTAAGGTCTGGATTCCAACTCAGGTCTGGATCCCAGCCAGAGTCCTGGGATTGAGCCCCACATCAAGCTCCTTGCTCAGTGGTAAGCCTGCTTCTCCCTCTGGCCCTCCCCCTGCTTGTGCTCTCTCTCCCTCTCTCTCACTCTCCTTCTCAAATAAATAAATAAAATCCTTAAAAAATAAATAAAAATAAATTTTTAAAAAAAGAAAGCCCAACTTTATGCTACTTACAAGATACCCACATTAAATGTAAGAATACAGAAAGACAGAAAGTAAAACTATTTTTAAAAAGGTATATTATCCAAACACTAACCAAAAGAAAGCTGATATGTCTGTGTTAACATAGACATGGTAAACTTTAAGGAAAAAAAACTATACTAGAGTTAAAAGAAACGTCAAATGATAAGGTGATAAAATTGAATGAAATATTCAATTCACTAGGAAAATATAATAATGAATTTGCATGCTCCAAATACATAGCAAAATTTTACAGAACAAAGTAACTATATAAATGTACAAATTATTAAAATCAAATAGAATATGTCCTCGAATCATGGGGAAATTATATTAGAAATAAATTATGCTAGAAAAACCTTGAAATTCTTGAAAATTTTAAATAATCTATGGCAGAAGAAGAATTACCAGGTAAATGAGAAAGAAATTCACATAATGATAATGAAACCAATATATGCCAAAACTTGTATGATATAATTATAGCCAAGATTAGAGAAAAAGGCATAGCCCTAAATACATGTATTATAAAAGAAGGCTTAAAAAATCAAGAAGTTAAGCATTCATTCCCAGAAATTAAAAAAAAAATCAATTAAACCCAAGGAAAATTGAAAAAATAAAAAATAAAGATAACAGAAATCAATAAAATGGGTAAAAAAGAGATAGAATTAATAAAATCTTCACAAGACTAACAAAATCAATAAACTCCTGGCAAGACTACAAGAAATGAGAGAGAAAGCACAAATAACAAATATCAACAACAGAAATGGAGTCATCACTACAGATCCTACAGATACTTTAAAAATCACAGGAGGAGATTATGAATAATTTATGTCAATAAATTTGAAAATTTAGGTGATTTGGATAAATGACTAGAAAAACCCATCAATTTGATATTTACATAGACTTTAATCTTAATTGATGCCAGGAATTAATAGGCATTTCAGTTGTTTCTAACTTTTGGTTATTATGAATAATGCTACTATGAATATAGGTGTGTTAATATCTGTTCCAGTTCCTTGCTTTCATTTCTTTTGGGTATATACTCAAAAGTAGAATTGCCGGATTATATGGTAATTTTATGTTTAATTTTTTGAGGAATTGCCATATCATTTCCAGATATACCATTTTACATTCCCAACAGGAACATACAAGGGCTATAATTTCTCTGACACCTGCTATCTTGGATTTCTTATAATTAAAATGTGAATTGGTATCTCACTGTGGTTTGATTTGCATTTTTCCTAATGACTAGTGTTGTTAAGCACCTTTTCATGTGCTTATTAGCTACTGGGATATTTTCTTTGGGGAAATGTCTATTCAAATCCTTTGCCCATTTTTTCATTTGGTTGTTTGCTTTTTTGTCATTGAGTGTTAGGAGTTCTTCATGTATTCTGAATATCAATCTCTTTTCAGATATATAATCTGCAAATACTTCTCCTATACCATGGGTTGTCTTTTCACTTTGTTGCACAAAAGTTTTTAATTTTGATGAAGCCCAATTTACCTATTTTTTTCTTTTGTTGTCTATGCTTTTGGTGTCATATTTAAGAAATCACTGCCAAATCCAATGTCATGAAATTTTTCTTCTATGTTTTCATCTACGAATTTTATAGTCTTAGCTCTTACATTTATGTCTTTGATTCAGTTTGAGTTAATTTTTCCGTATGAAGTAAGGTAAAGGTCCAACTTCATTTTTTTTTTTTTTACATATGGATATTCAGTTTTTCCAACACCATTTGTTAAACCAATGTACTTCTGAACTAATTCCTAGTGTCAGCTTGTCTTGGGCTCAAAACATGAAATATATTAAAGATCAGTGAGACAGTGGGAGTTCTAGTGGACAAAATTTATAAAGAATATAAGCATGGCTAGTCAGTCTGATGGGCTTCCTCTTATGCTAAATCTCATAAAATGACTGAAGGCTGGCTAGTGCTAATCCTGCAAGTCTCCCAGTACACACACACACACACACATACACACACATAGATAGGTTATTATTGTTATTATTTGAACACAAAAGTGTCACAAATCTAAGCTAGTTAAGAGACTGTGGCTAACTGGGGGGTGGGAGGGTGGGGATAGGGTGGATGGGTGATGGACATTGGGGAGGGTTTGTGCTTTGGTGAGTGCTGTGAAAGATGTAAGCCTGATGATTCACAGACCTGTACCCCTTGGGCAAAGAATAAAAATAAAATTAAAAAAAAGAGAGAGAGAGACTGTGGCTAGCACCAATCAACAGAAAAACTAAAGCATGCTGGTGAAGAGCACAGACTGGGTTTATAGCCCGCTTCTCAACTTACTGAGTGGCCTTAGGCAAGGTACTTAACTTTTCCGTTCTTTATTTTCATCATCTATAAAATTGGAGTAAAGTATGGAGATGATGTCAATAATAACAGTACTTACTTTCTTGTGTGGTTAAAAAGATGACATAAATGAGTATACGTAAAGTGCTTAAAAGAGTGCCTAGCACACTCTAAATATTAACCATTATTACTGTAATAATTTTAAGATTACTGTGCATATCTAGCAAACTGATTTCCCTTTCTTTAAAAAGTCAACTCTGGATTATTCATAGTAACTCAAGACTATCAAATCATGGATGAAATTCCTCATTTTCTTTTTAAAAACTTTTACTTTAAGTAGTTTCATGTTTACAGAAAAGTTATAAAAATAGTACAGAGGATTTCCATATATTCTATACCTTGTTTCCTTATTAGTAACATCTTATATTAGTATGGTACATTTGTCACAATTAATGAACCACTTTGACCCATTATTATTGACTAAAGTCCATTCTTTATTCAAATTTCTTTAGTTTTTCCCTAATGTCCCTTTTCTGTTACAGGATCCTGTATTACATGCAGCCATCATGGCTTCTCAGGTTCTTCTTGGTTATGACAGGTCATTTCTTAGGGATCCCTTGTTGTTCTGTGTATATGTGTGTTTTAAGATTTTATTTATTTATTTGTCAGAGAGAGTGAGCACAAGCAGGGGCGTGGCAGCAGAGGAAGAAGCAGACTCCCTACTGAGCAGAGAGCCTGAGATGGGACTTGATCCCAGGACCCCAGGATCATGACCTGAGCCGAGGGCAGACACTTAACCGACTAAGCCACCCAGGCATCCCAAAGGATTCCTTGTTTTTAATGACTCTGACAGTTTTGAGGTGTACTGGTTGGGGATTTTGTAGAATGTCCCTCAGTTAGAATTTGTCTGCTGTTTTTCTCATAACTAGATGGGCTATGAGTTTGAGGAAGGAAAGCCAGAGGAGCAAAGTGCCATTTTCCTCAGATCATGTCAAGGGTACATACTATTCACATGATTTATCCTTGTTGATGTTGACTCTGGCCCATTGGTTAAGGTAGTATTTATCTGGTTTCTCTACTGTAAGATTGCCTTTAATTCCTCCTTTGCACGCTGTATTCTTTGGAAGGGTATCACCATGCCCACTTCACAGTTAAAGGGTGGGAGTGAGGCTCCCCTCCCTGAAGAAAGAGTATATCCATAAATTACTTGGGACTCTTCTACACAGGAGAATTACCTACTCTACCCCATTGTTAACTGATTGATTGATTGATTTGAAGATCCCATTTCTAGTCAGCTGGGTGATTTTCTCTCCTACGAAACAAACTCTTTCTCCATCCTAGGAAATGGCCAAGCCAGAACCTTGGTCATCTGATTCCAAGTCTCATGTCTCCTTTAAATCAACCACTGAACAGATTCCAATCCCTGGAATAGTCACCTTCACTTCCAAGAATGTTAACTGATGAGGAAACCTCAGCTGATTATCACCTTTGGTCCTTTCATCAATTTACATGTCTGTAAAATCAAGATGAAATGCATATCAGATAAACAATTTTGAACAGCCGAATGCCAGATATTAAAACACATACACATTTTCTAAAACTGTGCCAACGTGGGTGCCCACACGCGCACGCATGTGTGCGTGTGTGTGAAAGAGAGAGAGAAAGAAACAGATTATTTAGAGTCCTCCTAAAATGTGTACTGGAATATTCTACAACTACCTTATTCTGATACGCTCTCCAATATAAGATGTCAGCACTTAAAATGAGAACAATAAAGATCAATATAGGCAATGAAATTTATACACAGGCACCATAAGTAGTGCCCCATCAAGAAGTTCCAGTGAGATAGATCAATGGCTGCAAAGAGCCAGACAGAGGAGTTCATTTTTGGTGAATTTCCATTCAAATATGAATAGCCGCAAAGAGAAAGGCAGGAGGGTATATTGGGAAACTGTTGACTTCATTCCCACCAGCTATTTCCCCTCACTCTAAGAATAGTACCCCAATTTCCTTAAGAAAAGACCTTCTCCCAATCTTGATCCACGTGATTTAACTGGGGCACAGGACCCAGGCTTTTTGGCCAATCAGCAGACTCCAACGCCCTAGCCACAACGATTGGTTTAGAGAGGCACACATGACCCAAGTCAGTACAACCAGAGCTAATTCAGGACTTTTTAGAGCAACTAGAGAATAGAGGCTTTCTGTTCCCTTAATGTTGCTGATAGTAACAATGGTGTGTACCTGGCGCTGCAAGGGGTCACTATCTGGAACCTCAGAATAAAGCCAATATAGAGCAAAAAGTATTAGTTAATACAGACGGTGTGGAAAAACCTTGATCTGGCCTGGTCTTCAAACCTCTCCAGTCTTCATTTTTCCCATCCATACCATGGGAAAATTAGACACCACTTAATCCCTCAAGTACTTATAGGAGTGCTTAATGTATTTACATTTAAGTAACTGTATTTCTACTTAAAAACTCAAACACTTCACTGTATGTCTGGTCTGGGTTACAAACTTGGAAGCTTCCCAAGTGAAATCTGAAACCAGCCCCCATGCTCAGAGGACAGGGAGAGAATGAAGAAAGAGGCAGGCCACTCCAGATGGTGGGTGGCAGGATTGATAAGCAAGGGAACTTACATACAAGTCTTCTCTTGGGTTGAAAGCAACAGAAAATTCAATTCAAATCGGTTATGCAAGAAGGAAGTCTATACACTCATATGACTGAAAAGTAGAGGCACTGCCATGTCAGGGGCCTTGACCAATGTTACCTGGCCCACGAGTACCTCCATTTCTCAGTCCCATTTTCCTCTGTGTTTAGGGGGTTGGACAGCCACAAGACGCATGCATCACTGCACCTACCCGCCAAATCTGACAAGTTTATACAGAGGCTACACCTGGGTTCAGTCACTGTCCAGATGGTCTCAACAAAACCTTACTCTCTCAAGGTGGCATCCCTGAAAATGGCTCCCACCATGGGAATTGTGGGCATGATGTAGATCCTAAGGACAGGGAGGGAATGAGGAGCCTCTGATTGCTGGGCTTCAGCTTGTGAGTCGACTCTCAGTCACATCCTCTTGGTTATCTCCTCCAAAACCATTTTAATCATTGCTCAGAAATTGCCAGTGGAATAGTGAGTTCCCTAGATTGTTAGTCTTGCACTGAAAAGCAATGAAGGCCATCTCCTCCCTGCTCCTAGTTTTCTACAAAAAAGCATTTTGATGTCAGGCTGTGAGTAGGACCAGCCTGGAAGACTTGAGAATGGAGGGACTGCTGATAAGGGACTAGATCTAAGGATTTGGTCATTTTATGAGGTTCTCAGGGTCACAAACTCTCCAGAGTGGCCAGAATGGCCAGCTCCCTGAAGGTGACTTGTTTTTATTTGTTTGGTACTGGGGAGAGGGGGATCCTGAGCCGACAAAACATCCCATTCCCACTTCTTTCTCAATCGCACTGCCCAAATCCCAATCCCTGAGGACCTGAACCAGTTCAGGTTGCAGGAACCCAGTTGCCTGGTGATGGCTACTAAGCAACAAGGGATCTGCAGGCCAGCTGCCCTGCTTTGGCTCATCATTGAATGTAGCCAGTCCCTCCCCACAGCCCACTTGAACTCATTTACACTGAACTCATTCAAACCAGCAATATAAATGCTCTGTATAAACCCACATGAGCTAGGTCCTTAACACAGATGTTAGCTCAGATGGTATTTTAACCCACAATGACGATTGGTGAGACTCTGTTTCTCCTTATGTCATCCTGAATGTGCGCGATGGGTCCCAGGGCCTAGGAGAGGGGATGGCACAGGGTATCTGAAGGTCACCCAACCAGGTGTTAAAGCCACTTCTCAAGTTCTATCCAGCCATGAATGACCCGAATGGCCTGGCACAGTATGTTCCAACTTTCTGGCCTCAGTGTCCTCCTCAGTGAAATGAGGCAATTGGAGCAATGACATCTAGGACCACTGATTCATGGTGGCTCAAGTGCCCTGGCAGTCTCTCTATTTCTCCCACAGGAGCTCAGCAGACAACAGGAATCAGCATGAGGCATGAATCATTGGATTGGAGGGGCAGTGCTCAGGTTGAGCCAGAGAACAGAGCTGTCCATTGACAGGCCCTCCTGAGAGGGAGCCGCAGGAGGCTGGGCTCTTCCATGGAATCACCACCGAATTGGGCAAGCAGAGTGTCACAGGGGATTAGGGCCACAAACCAGGACAGAATGAACACGAGGACTGCTGTGTGCCCAGGGAAGGACAGTAACAAGAAGACATGAGTCTGGACTGTGAGTAGAGGCTGCAAGTAACCATCCCAGAGAGGACCCTGGGGCTCAGGTTGTATAAGAAGATAACACAAATGGAAAACCATTTGGAAGTTCCTCAAAAAGTTACGAGAATTACCATATGACCCAGCAATTCTATTCCTAGTTATATACCTCAAAGAACTGAAAACAGGTACTCAATTACTCACATAGGTATGTTCATAGCAGCATTAGTCACACTAGCCAAGAGTCTAACCCAAATGCCTACCAACTGATGAATGCATAAATAAAATATCATTTGTATGGGGTGCCTGGGTGGCTCAGTCGGTTATGCATTTGCCTTTAGCTTAGGTCATGATCTCAGGGTCCTGGGACGTAGCCCCACGTTGGGCTCTCTGCTCAACAAGGAATTTGCTTCTCTCTCTGCCTCTCCCTGCCTCCACCCCACCCCTGCTATGCTCTCTTTCTCTAATAAATGAATAAAATCTTAAAAAAAAAAAGAAATATCAAGAATAGGTAAATTCATAGAGACAGGATACAGATTGGTGGTTGCCAGCCACTGTGGGGGAGGGAGGAATGGGGAACATTTAATAAGTATAGCATTTCCTTTTGGGGTGATAAAAATATGTTGGGATATACTAGATGCCACTGAATTGTTTACCTTAAAAATGGTTACTTTTATGTTATGTGAATTTACCTCAATACAAAATTTTAAGATAACACAGATCCCATGGATATACCTGGGGTATATGTGATTCAGCCAGCTGGGGTCATGGGAAACTCTGGCATATTTCAAGACTTTCTGTCTCTCTGCTGCAATACACGCAACACCCATTGGTGCTCCTCTCTATGCATGAAGTTTCTTCCCAATGCACTGTGGTCAGAGCCCTAAGAATAGAATGCTAGAACCCCACAGTAAGATGTGCTTCTATCCAGGTTTCTGGTGTGAAGCTTATGTCAAGAAGCAAGCACCCTTCATCTGGAGGACCCATGACGGAAGCAGGTCTGTTGCTGAATTCTGACAAGACTAAAGACTTTCCATTCTGGGAGAGAAGACCCCTCTTTACTGAGGAGGTTGTTTTTAAGGGAATCACAAACATGCTCTACTAGGAAAGTGGGCTCTCAACCTTCCCTAAATTCCCACAGGCTCTGCTTGAAAAAACACTTCTATTTTTTTTTTAAGATTTTTATTTATTTATTTGACAGAGAGAGAGAGAGAGAGAGAGAGAGAGAGAGAGATCACAAGTAGGCAGGGAGGCAGGCAGAGAGAGAGGGAGAAGCAGGCTCCCTGCTGAGCAGAAAGCCCGATTCGGGGGCTCAATCCCAGGACCCTGAGACCATGACCTGAGCCGAAGGCAGAGGCTTAACCCACTGAGCCACCCAGGCGCCCCAAAAAAACACCTCTTCTAAACATACAAAACATCTTGAAGGACCCTTGCAGGTAAGGGAAGCAAGGGAAACCTCACATAAAATCCAACTATGATTTTTAAAAGGGGTCAGCATCATTTTTAGCACCATTTTTAACACTATTCAGGTCAAACATAATAACAGCAATTGTTTTCCTTAGGAAACAACAAAATAAGAGGGCTTCCATTTCAGTCAAGATGGCCCCCAAGTCCCCCACACCACCCCCCTGTCTTGCCTTCCTTTTGTAAAAGACAAAAATAATAACATTAAATGTACTTCTCTCCAGCTGAGAGTTTATTTTAGGCCTCATAGAAATGCTAATATTAGTTCTCATTTCTCTGTCTCTCTTATTATTTTCTCACTATGAGGCTTTTCTATAGAAATAAAAGAATTCCCTTTTGCACAACCAAAAACACCAATGGCCAATTTTAAAGACTGAAAATGAAGGTAAAGGATCACGAAAATCCCTGGTCAGGAGAAATGGAGTTGTTCTCAGGGGGGAAATGTGAAAAACATGATATGGAGATTAAAGCAGAAGGGAAATTTGCATTTTGCTGAATATTAAGATAAGCCTTTTCCTGCCCCAAGCCCAGATGAACAACATCAGACCATTACACCATCAAGAACTTTTAAGAAATACTCTATTATCCAATAATGCCATTAAAATTAACTCGGTGATTTTAACAAAATACTAAGGAACCCGTGCCAATTATTAAAGGAAAAATGTGCTGAGTAGTTCTTTAAAAAAAAAAAAAAGAACAAAAAGGATCTTAATAAAATGACTGCCATGTTTCAGGCTCAAAAAAAAAAGTCAAGATAAATTACAAGTATTTAAATATAATTTAGAAAATCCATGCCAACCTTTCTTAAAATAGGCATAAACAGGGGCTATATTTAATTGTAGATTCTAAAAAGACGACTGGATCAGTCTTATCAATGTAAATCTAGGCCAAAATGGAATTCTTCAAAAGCAAACTCCTGGCTCAAATCAGGTAACTCACAAAATACTGTAAATCATAGTATTGGTATCAAACATTAAAGCTCTAATTAAAATTAATCAACAACCCCATTGATGAGTTTGGCTAAAGAAGAACCAAAAATTATAAGCTTCTAAAGAACAAAACACTGAACATCAGCAGAACCAAAAGAAAAATGATAAACAGAAAAAAAAATGTTTAAACAGAAAGGACAAA
Source organism: Ailurus styani (assembly GCA_002007465.1). Taxonomy (NCBI): domain Eukaryota; kingdom Metazoa; phylum Chordata; class Mammalia; order Carnivora; family Ailuridae; genus Ailurus; species Ailurus styani. The sequence continues at coordinate 1,242,250 of LNAC01000115.1, forward strand.
GGTTAATTTCCTTCAACAACAAAGAGCTATTGCAAATCAGTGGAGGGGAAAATGCAACCCAAAAGAAAACTAGGCAAAAATAAGAACAGGCAATTCATAAGAAAAGTTCTCCCTCATTTGTAATTTTTAAAATGCAAAGAGAGGGAATCCTGGGGAGCTCAGTCGCTTAAGCAGCTGCATGGAGGGCAGGTCATGATCCCAGGGTCCTGGGATCGAGTGACGCATCCGGCTCCTTGCTCAGCGGGGAGCCTGCTTCTCCCTCTGTCTGTTCTGCCTACTGTTCCCCCTGCTTGTGCTCTCTCTCTCTAACAAATAAAATCTTTTTTAAAATAAATAAAACGCAAACAGAACCAATGAGATGCCATGTTTTATCAGTTAACACACAAAAATAAAAGAAAAACAGGAAAACCAGTAATGACAAAAATGTGGGTAAACAGGCATCCTCATATGCTGTTAGTAAATATGCAAAACTGTCCAACCTTTCTGGATGGCAATTTAGCAATATTAGAATAGTTAATACATGTATCTAACCAGACACATATATGTCGTTGTGTGTATAGCCACTGCAACATTATTTATAACTGAAGAAATGTAAACAATGTATGTCAGTACAGACTAAAATATAGTCACACAACCATACAAAGGAGTACTATTCAGCCACCAAAAAGGATGAGTTTGCTTTCTGTTTTAAGACATAGTAAGATGTTCAAAATAGATGAAGAAAAAGTTACAGAACAGTATACATGGGATGCTTTTATTTTTATACAAAATAGCTATGGGCATATTATATGAGTATTTAGCTTCAAGTATGCTTATATGTACAGAGAGGAAAATGTAAAACTACACATCAAAATGTAAACAATGACTAGTGCAGAAGTATGAGATTAGTAGAAGGGGTGGAAAGAAGGTAAGAAAAGTTTACAATGGGCTCTTTTCACTATAGGTTCACAGATTTTTTTTTTTAATGCCCTAACATAGTTTGACAGTTGTTCTTAAAAGGGCCCATGAAGATGTAAAAGTATGAGTTAAATTAATATTTTAAAGGCAAATTAATAAAATTTGCCATATTTAATTGTTTTACAAGAGTTTAAATTGCCATTGATGTACTCTTCAGAAAATATTTTCAGAATTGGAGCAGGGATTAGTCAAGCCTTTGAGGTAAGATTGCCAGATTTAACAAATTAAAAATACAGACTCCCAGCTAAATTTGAATATCAGGAAAACAATGTGTAATATTTGGGGATCGGGGAAAACAAATTTAAAAGACTCGCACAACCTGATTTCAAGACTTACTATAAAACTACAGTAATCAAGACAATGTGGAATTGGCAAAAGGATAGATATATAAAGTCAATGGAATAGAATAGAGTCTAGAAGTAGACCCACATATTATGGTCAAATGATTCTCAACAAAGTTGCCAAGATAATTCAGTGGAGATAGTTTTGACAACAAATGTTTTGGGACTAACTGGATATCCATATGCCGAAGGTGAAAAAAAATTACCTATACATTGTACCACATACAAATATTACCTCAAAGTGTATCAGAGACCCAAATGTAAACTTCAAACACAATTCTGGAAGTAAACAGGAGAAAATTTTCATGACCTTAGATCAAACAAAGATTTCTTAGGACACAAAAAAAGCACAAACTACCAAAAGAAAAAGAAATAATGAGACTTCAGCAATATTTTTAAAATGCCCTTTGAAAGACACTGTTAAGAAAATTAAATGACAAGATGGATGACTCAGTCGGTTGAGCATCTGATTCTTGGTTTCAGCTCAGGTCATGATCTCATGGGTCACGATCTCACTGGTTGGGAGATCACCTTGGGCGGCGCCCCAGGAGGAAGTCTCCTTGGGGATTTTCTCCCTCTGCCGTCCCCTGCCCCCACTCACACTGACTCTCTCTCACTAAAATAAATAAATCTTTTTAAAAAAAGAAAATGAAAATGAAAAGACAAGCCACAGGTTAGGAGAAAATATTTGCCAGTCATATATCAAATCAAGGATTTGCCCCCGAAATACAGAAAGAACTCTCGCAACTCATTTGAACGGACACTTCATCAAACAAGGGTCTTTACAGAGCAACCAGTATATCTTTTTTAAATGCTCAACATCATTAGTCGTTAGGAAAATGCAAATTAAAACCACAGTGTAATAACGTTGCACACCTATTAGAACAGCCAAAATCTTAAATCACCTGCAAAACCAAGAACTGGTAAGAAAGCAAGCAACTGAAACTCTCATTTGCGACTGATGGGAAAGGACAATGGCGCAGCCATCCTGGAAAGCAGTTTGGCAGCTTCTGATAAAGTTGGACTTGCACTTACATGACTCAGCAATCCCACTCCTGAGTATTTACTCAAGGAAACGAAAATCATATGTCCATTTAAAGATCTCCACATGAACGTTTCTGGCAGCTTTGTGCTCAATCACCAAAAACCGGAAACAATCCAAATGCCATCAGTTGGTGAGGTACAATGGAATACTAGTCAGCAAGAGCAAAGGGACTGGACACACACGACCACATGGATCAATCTCAAGAGCATCACGTTAAGTAGAAGCAGCACACGTGTTGTGTGATTTTGTCTACATGATATTATGGAAAAGGCAAAAGTATAAGGATGGGAGTCAAACCAACAGCGGCCAGGGGTCGAGGCCAGGGATAGAGTTTACTACAATTGGCGTGAGCAAATGTATGGGGTGATGACCTTTCCTGCTCTTAATTATGGTGGTAGTCACACAACTTTATGTTGAAAGTCATAGACCCAAGGGCGCCTGCGTGGCTCAGTGGGTTAAAGCCTCTGCTTTCGGCTCAGATCATGATCTCAGGGTCCTGGGATCAAGGCCCGAATCGGGCTCCCTGCTCGGCAGGGAGCCTGCTTCCTCCTCTCTCTGCCTGCCTCTCTGCCTACTTGTGATCTCTCTCTCTCTGTAAAATAAATAAATAAAATCTTTAAAAAAAAAAAAAAGTCATAGACCCGAATGCTTAAAAGGGTGAATTTCACTGTATGTACGTTATAAGCCAATGAAAAAAATATATATCTGAAAATCCTTTGTGTAAGGAACAATAGGAGAGGTCAAAGTTAGAGGTTTTGGGTTCTCTTTTCATGGTTCCTGTATAAAGTCTTCCCTCTTTAAAGTAATATATTGAGGATATATTTAACACTTTGCCTCTTCTAATACATTCCATGTTGCTTGAAAATTAAGCATGTGATTTTTCCTTAAATAACACATTCCAGAAATCTGACCTGAATGTGGGGGACTGGCTGCCCCTTCCCTGGGTTGTCCTTCCACTGGGCAGATATCAGCCCATTTGCTTCCAACTCTGATTCTGATTTCCCATGAAAAAGAGAACTAGGTCTTTTTCATCTCTGTGATCACTTCCACCACTGAATGCCTTCCATAAAGGAGTTTGAATTTGCCTCTGAAACCCAGAAGTCGTTACAAATGTTTCTTGAAATTAACTACAAGCAGCAGATAAGGGCCAACATTGCAATTTTGAAGGATGTGCTGGCTTTCAGCAACTGTGGCAAAGATAGCAGACGTGTTTCTCTTTTCAAGAGCCTTTTCTTTCAAATACACTGATTTCATTTCTCCAATCACTCTTTTTCAAAAGCCTTCTGACAGAAGCCTTCTCTCTGAGAAAGAAAAACCTTAACATTGTAAAAACCCAAAGCATCCTTACAGACACTAAAACTGCCTGACCTGGAAGCTCTAGACCTTCTTCCTCTCCCGGTCCCCTTGGGCCTCACGTTCAAAGTCGTAAACATGGAGCAGTTTGGGACAGTGCAGTACGGTAATAATAAAACACTATACTTGAAGCCACGATGCCAGAGCCCAGATCCCCCACTGTCACCGAGCCATATAACACCCACCCCACCCCCACGTAGGTTTCCTTGGCCATGAACTGGAGGATCCTTTCCACTTTTATAAAAATAGTTTGTAGGGTCAGAGGGCCCACTCTGTGCAAGCGCTTCCCAAGCTCCTTCTCTTAACCCTTCCAACCATCCTATTTATGAATGAGGAATCAGGGTTAAGAAACCTAATAAGCTTGTCACTGGGTGGAGATTCTAAACCTCTAAATTCCTACTCCAAGCCCTGACAGCTAGCATTTCCTTTCCCTACTGCCTCCCTGGAAACAGAGCGTTCACTACCATGTCCAAAGACATTCAACCAAGGCCTGATGGGCAATGAAAAGCTAGATTCTGTCTAGGACGACTCCTGAGATGAAAGTAGTTTGAAGACAAGGGCTCTGTGGATCTGTCCATGTGTCTCTCATGGCTCTCCACCCTGGAGCCTGGGTCTGGACACCCCTCAAGGAGAAGGGACCAGGAGGAAGAGAAAAGGGGGAGTAAGGGGAACCCGCCTTTAGTTAAGTCAAATAAGTGAAAACATTTACAGAAACATTCAGCAAACGTCTTCCTTTGTCAAGAGCCAAATCAGTATCTTCAGCTTTGGGGGCCATACTGTCCAGTCACAGCAACTTGACTTTGTCACCGGAGCTCCAAAGCAGTCAAAGACAATAGTTAAATGCATGGGTGAAGCTGTGGTCAATAAAACCTTATTGATGGACATGGACATTTCAATTTCTTATAATTCCACGCATCACAAAACATTATTCTCAGTTTGACCTTTCTTCCAACCATTTAAAAATGTTAAAACCAGGCGCCTGGGTGGCTGAGTTGGTTGCCCTTGACTCTTGATTTTCGGCTCCGGTCACGATCTCAGGGTTGTGGGATCGAGCCCCGTGTGGGGCTCCACGCTAGCCGTGGAGCCTGCTTAAGATTCTCTCTCTCCCTCTGCCCCTCTCCCACCCCTCACGCTCTCTCTGAATAAATAGATAAATGATAAAACTAAAAACGTTAAAACCATTCTTAGTTCTTGGCGTGGAGGGGAGGGGGAGACATGATGCAGGCTGTCCTTTGTCCACCCCTGCTTTAGTTCATCAGAAAAATATTGTGAAAAGAAAGCTTTATTACAAGGATTAAAAGCCAAGGCTACTGGAAACCACGGTGTGCTGCCCAGAACAGACCTGGCACCAGGGAAGTTATTAAACCGGCTAAATCTGTCTTCCTGTGCCTTTCTGCTCCTAAACAGCACCCCTCCCCATGCACCTAGATCCACCCCCCATGGTGCCCAGTGCCCTCGTGGTGTCCACAGCTGCACCCCACCAAAGCCCATTGTGTATCCAACAATATTTATGGAGAACCTACTCTGCAGGGCCCCTGCACTGGGTGCCTGGCCCAGTCCTGGGTCCCTCTCTGCCCTCACTCACCCTGGAGAGCAGGGAGGGGTGATTCAGAGAAGCCCCTCTGCTTGAAGACAACGATCTAAGACTCATATCATGACAGATGACTGAAGACGGATCAGTGTTCAAATAAAGCAATGAATGATTCCATAAAAGGCTAGGCCATGAGCGCATGCTTTGTTCACGTTGTTCTCTGTTCTTGGCCCCCACTTGGTAAGTGGAGTAAGGAGGAGGAACCAACAGAAGTGAATGCTGTGGGGAGTCAACACCAGAATCCAAGTCTCCTAGCATCTGATACATCACAACCAAAAAAATGAATCTCTACTGATGGAATTTTGGTCTCTGAGGAAGTCCCATAGGAAAGGATTTTTTTTTTTTTTGTCCAAGGGAAAAAGGCTTTCTAGACCCCCACTTTAGTAAAGAAGGACATAAAATAAATAAGATTCCTATTACAGATGTGTGCAACAGCTAGCTTTTTATTGGGTGTCTCCCAGGGCAGTCACTGAGCTAGATACATTTCCAAGCTACAGTAGACTGCAAGGTTGGCCTCAGGACCCCATTTTCACAGATGAGAAAACCAAGCCACAAGAAAATGATTGCCGTATCCAACGCACTCAGAGCTGGATTCTAGTGCACGATGGACTCTTTCTACTCATCAGGCTCCTTTGTGGAGACTTTAAGTCCACTTTGAGATGTGAACCTCTGCCATCTGATGAGGGTCAGGAATGCCAGGATGCTCTTCTGGTGAGAACGACCAAGAGCAGGTATGACTGTGTTCGTTTTCTCTGCCACGTGCTAGCCCTGCGCTGGGCAGGCAGTGAGGGTTGCAGGGCCATGACGGGGGCTGGGGGGGGGGGGAGGCAGCTCGTGGGGGCTTCTCAATCCTGGTCGTACAGTAGAATTAGCTGGACAGCATTTAAAAAATCACCAGTACCCAGGCCCCACCCCAGACCTGTTCGGTCAGAATCTGGGGGACAAGGGGGCAGCAGAGGAAGGGGTAAATATAAAGAAATTCTGTCCACAAAACTTTGCTGTGTTATTGGATTTTCTCTCTGGGGGACCAGATTCTGAAGTCCCCGCCGCTGGGTTAAGTAGCTTGGACCACAGCTGCCTACTGAATCGCTAAGGAGATCTAAAAATACAACTCGGGCATTTTGCTTTCTGACTCAAATACCCTTCAGCTGCAGATAGGTTTTCTTTCTTGTTTGATGCTTGTGAAATGTGGGCATAAACAAAACCATTTTGGATGGTACCGTATCACATGAGAAGCTTAAGCAAAGACGCTAAAGACAGAATGCGTTTTTGTCAGGGGGCCAAGCTGAGGAAAGTGATGTTTCCTAAGAATGCACTAGATAAACAAAATAGGAAAATCACTTCAACAACACCAAGAAAAGCAACTGTTTCTTTTACTTAAATTGTCACAGGATTTTAACAAGCTTTTCTCATTCATTTCAAAGGAGAATGAAGGCACGGGGAATTTTCTGAGAAATTATTCATTTATTTCAGAATAAAAAAGAACTACAAATTTATCAAAATTTTAATACAAGGAATTGTTCTTTTTTTTATACTTCTGTTGTAGCATAACTCATCCCAGTGGGGAGAAAAAGCTGAGTCTGTTTGTTGAAGAAAGACAATCTCAGACAGGACTAAAATGGCATAATCATATTCTATGCAGAAATTTTATAATCAGTTTCTTGGTATACCTTTTATTTGTGCAACATTTTACTTTTTAAAAAATGTTTTAAAACTCCCATACTTCTTGATAAAACTTTACTGTATGCCCATTTGTGAATTTCGTCTTTTCTATGAAGAAAATAAGGCAAACATATTAGTCCATTTTAGAGATAGGAACACTGAGGTTCAAGTCCGTTTAATCACTCTCCCAAGGTCACAAAAATTTGACAGAACAGCCAGCAAAAGAAGCAGTCTCTTGGGTGCCTGGGTGGCTCAGTGGGTTAAAGCCTCTGCCTTCGGCTCAGGTCATGATCTCAGGGTCCTGGGATCAAGGACCGCATCAGGCTCCCTGCTCAGCAAGGAGCCTGCTTCCTCCTCTCTCTCTGCCTGCCTCTCAGCCTACTTGTGATCTCCCTCTCTCTGTCAAATAAATAAATAAAATCTTTAAAAAACAAAA
>LNAC01000115.1:1256159-1308668 GCA_002007465.1 Ailurus styani
GAGCCCCGCCAGTGCGCGGGCCTTGCTGGGAAAGGCGCGGGCGCGGGCGCCGCCGGCCCCGACCCTTGTCCTTGGTGCTGACCGAGGAGTCTCCTTTCTCTCGGGCTGTTTCCCGAGGGCGGGGCCGGCCGTGCCACTCAGAAACGTCTGACTGTGGCGTGCGGAGCTGGAAGAGACCTCAGGATCGGTGTCCGACCCTGTCGTTGAGCCGACCGGGAAACTGAGGCCCAGACAGGCTGGACTGGAACCCAGTGGGTCACTTGACTTCCAGCCCAGCACGCGGTCGGTCTTCTGCAAGAGCAGTTCAGAAGCGCAGGTTCTCAGAGGCCCTGCCAGGATTTACTACGGAGCCCTGTGGAAAAGCAGCATCCACCGTGACCTACGTGGGGCAGGGGGGCTCTTCTAAACGTCCCGGTTAGGCTGGCTCATTCTTTGACAGCCGAGGAAGTCAGTTTCCGTTGCATAAACGCAACCAGCTTTGTCTCCACCACCTGACCTTTCACAGCCTCTAGGTATAGACTCCCAGGTACTTGGTACCTTCTTTTTTAAGGTAGCCTCGTGAGAAAAGAAAATGCGACTCTCATGGATGGACAGTTGGGCAAATTTTTTTAGGGCAAACAAAAATAGTTTTGTAAAAGCTGGGCAAATAAAAAGTAGAGAATCCGCATGAGCCCATGCAGGGAGGTGCCACAGACGAACAAGCAGGAGCTGCTAAAAGCGTCCAGTGAACTTAGGAGGCAAACTGCGGGGCTTCTCCCAGTCCTGCACAGGGAGGAGCAAAGGTCAGGAGGAAATGTCAGGCTTTTGTGCTTAGGAAGATGCCTAAAATTCACGTAGTCATTGCAGGAAATCGTTGAAACCTAGGTGCAGCTGCATTCAGCAGGGGAAATTCATACCTCCAAGTGGATCGAACAGTTACTACATATTCCCTCACACCCATGCTCTTTTATCTGAGATTTCTTTTAAAAAAATCTTAATTTTATGCCACGCCAGCACCCTCTGCTGGTACTAGTCTCACCGTTCAGGTGTTTCTTCCATTTTCTATGCCCCCGGAATACATATTCTTTCCTGAAACTAATTTCTCTTACCTTCAATCCTGAAAAAATGCACTGGTGCATCTCACTCCCTTCCATCAACACACACACTCGAGTGAAGTGTAAGGAAGTTCGTAAGCTAATTAAAAATCACACTTTTGTTTCTTATATCTTTACCTGCAACTTCTTTGTGTGTGAGTTTTGTATCACTTTGAAATATGGCAATAGTTCATATTTTATATAATCGAGATTATATTTCATATAACCTGGGTGCTGATTTCTGACTTTTCCAGATAATGTTTAGCTTTTGTAAAAGTATTCTGTCTTTAATCTTTAAAAAGCATATTACAACAGAGACAATACAAAACCACTTCCTTTTTCTCCAAGCTAAAAAGAAAGACTAAATCTCCCAGCCCCCTTGCTGATAGATGGAGCCATGGGATTAGTTCTGGACAGTAGGGCATACTGCTTTGTGCTCTGGCCCCAAACAACCATACACTAAATACCATGCAAGTGTTTATTATTATTATTATTGCTATCATCATTCTTGAAAAAGTGGGTCTTTTCTTTGACTCTGAAGGCTGATTTGGTAGTTGGTTGACAGTTTCCAACCATCAGCAAGACCCCCAAGTACCAAACTAAAGAGACCAACTTATATATTACCTTGTCTTATTAACAGAATTTATTGAAAAACTGTTGGTTCTACCTTTAAATAAGAACTAAAAAAACAATTATCATTGGGTTCATATTGTTTCAGACTTACAGTACATCCAATCTTCATCCTAATCCATATCATTTCCTTTCTTGATAGACACCTTACATTAATAAGTTGAGGGCAAAATGCAAAAATAACGTATCTTGATTTCAATAAAGAATGTGATAGAATTCTCATGATTACCTTAGGGACAAAGTAGACCTGAAACCATTCAACAAGTATAGTCTGAACATACTAGTCAGTAGATCTCTACCAGACTAGAGGAAAGTTTTAGGGAAATGCCATAGAATCTCAAAATTCAGTGGTTAATACAATTCATTCCAGAATCAGGATGTCAAATTATCTCAACCAGTAAAAATGCTGAGCTAAAATAAGTGACATAGAGTATTAAGTAAATGATGGTACATTTGGCCTGACTGACATTTGTCAATATTTCTGTCTTTCCTTTGTCTAAGAACTTCTTGGTAGGACTATATTTTCCTGTCCCCTCTAAGTTATATGTGGTCATATGACTTGCCTTGATCAATGAAACATGAGGGGAAGTAGCATGTAGCACTTACAGGTGGAAACCTTTAAAATCCAATGCATGACTCATGTGACCATGCTGACCAGCAAGACTCCAAGAGATGGAGGCTCCTCCAGTGGAGTCCCTGAGGGAATACAGTGTGGTGAAGCAATGGAAACCTGCAATAGTCATATGGTGTAAGACATAAATCATTGTAATTTTAAGCCACTGAGAATCAGCGATGTTAAATAACTCTAGGTCACACGCTAGTAAGTGGCAAGGTAAGACTAATTATTCCCAATGAGCCATGTAGCAGGACCAGCTAGCTCAGATGGGCTATTCCTGTGAGATAGAAGACTGGATATCTAATTGGGGATTCCAAGGTCTCTGGGTTTAATGGAACAGAAAAATTTCAAGAAACAATGTGGCCCATTTCTTGTCATGAATCTATTCCAGAGCTATAACTCAACTGCATTATACTGTAGGATGTTATAAAAATGTTACAAACCAATGCAAATATAATTGGCTTTGTTTTTGTTTTTGTTTTGCATTTTGTCACAGGAGAAAATGTCACAGTGCTCCCACACTAGCACAAGTTCATGGGCATTTGGGGAACTTCTGGCCTCAATGAGAGTAATATTCCTCTTCATGGTGAGGTTCTCATGCCCTATGACCTCAAGAGCATCCTATGGGAATGCTGGTATCAATGCATAATGTCACGATCCATACACTGAAAATCTCATAGAATAAATTGCAGAGGTTGACTGGTATGATCTCCCCATGTCAGAACTAAGTTCCAAACTGGAACATTTACATGGTATAATAAATCACCTTTAGCTTACCTGGAGTTCCACAGGTACTAACATATGCATCTATCAATGATTTAACACCTGCCTTCTCCCCTAAAGCATTGAAGTTTTCTGCAACCACTGGCAGATTGATCCCTACCCCTCTCTCTGCACCAGAGTTGCCTGTAGACAGCAATGTCATTATTGTTGTCTCTTCTCACTTCCAGTTACTTATTAAAGGTAAAAGGGGACATTCCAGTCCCCCTGCAGAGGGTGGACCTGGATGCTGGGTTGAAGCTGGAGTCAGCTTGGGAAAAAGTCAGCCACACAACCTAGAGAGAAGGGACGTTGTTACATTGCCTGACAATTTCCTGCCACGAGATCAGCACCAAACAGCCTACCATGACCAGTTGCATATGGAGCCATGATGACGTTGGGCAAATTTCTCAGTCTTTTTCACCTTCAGATGCTACATAATATGAAGATAGAAATCTCTAAGTTGGAGAAGGTCATCAGAGGAATGTGATGGCCAGTTGACCTGCAAATTGGTTATGTGGGTAATTAGAGGCTCCTCACCCATGTCCTGGGAATGTATATTCCACCCACTCTTCCCATAGCCAGACCTATTCAAGGACAGAGCTTTGAGAGGATAAGGTGTTGTTGAGACCGTCTGGACTAAATATGTGACTGAACCCAGTTAAGGTCTCCATAAAAACCTCTAAGATTCTGGTGGCAGGTGTGGAGATTTACTCATCTTGCTGTCACCCAAGACAAACCTCGTATGTAAGTTCTATTGTTTATTCAAATTGCCTCCTACCAATCTGGAGTGACCTGCCTCTTTCTTCAGTTTCTCCTTGTCCTCTGTGTGTAGGACCCAGTCTCAGATTTCACCTGGGAAGCACCCAAGGTTGTAAACTAAAACCCTACTTGATGGAGATCTTGAGAAAACTAAATGGGATGATACCATTCAGTAGTGTGTGGAATATGTGCAAATTTCCAGGCACTAATATATGTATATATTTTTTTACATATTATCTCATTTAATCCTAACCCAGACCATAAGGCAGAAACCCAATTAAAAGAAGATAAAATTGAGGTGCAATGAGGTTAAACAAATGGGCTCACATCACCCAGCATGCAAGCGGAGTGGCCAGAACTCAAGCATAGAGAGGAGTCTGGCTGAAGAGTCTGTATTTTGAACCTCTTCTCTTCATTTGCTGTATGAATCTTCTACAGTGCAGAGCCTGAAACTTAGTAGATAGTGCACGTTATCTATATGTAATACGTACATGATATATGCATCATATCTAATGTAGAGGTGATGTGTGTTTCATACACGTGAAGTGTATCATCGATGTGTGTGATGGCTCATATGCTTGTTGAAGATGCTGCATGTGTATACGTATGTATTGTGTAGATGCATCGATGAATACACGGTACGATGCGCAGTGCCTAGTGGATTTTGGTTTATTATCAGGGGGGCACTTGAAGATTTTCTTTCTTTCTTTCTTTCTTTCTTTCTTTCTTTCTTTCTTTCTTTCTTTTTCACTTGCTTACTTTGTAAAGTACACCACTATGACTTGCAGAATCATAGGATATGAAAATGGGATGGGACTCTTAACGATCTTTTCTGAGGAGGAAGATGAGGCATTGAGGAAGTTAATCACAACTCTTGTCTGAGCAGCGGTAGAATCGGAAAGAGACCCCCCATCTTCTGAAGTCCACAGTTTATGCTCTTTCCACTTCCCCACGGTGCCCTTTCTCCACTCCCAATATCTCCTACCTATTTTTTTTTAAGATTTTATTTATTCATTTGACACAGAGAGAGAGATTACAAGTAGGCAGAGAGGCAGGCAGAGAGAGAGGAGAGAGGAGGAACCAGGCTCCCCGCTGAGCAGAGAGCCCGATGTGGGCCTCGATCCCAGGACCCTGGGATCATGACCTGAGCCGAAGGCAGCGGCTTTAACCCACTGAGCCACCCAGGCGCCCTCCTACCTATTTTTTTTAAGATTTTATTTATTTATTTGACAAAGAGAGAGAGATTACAAGTAGGTAGAGAGGCAGGCAGAGAGAGAGGGGGAAGCAGGCTCCTTACTGAGCAGGAAGCCCGAAGTGGGGCTTGGTCCCAGGACCCTGAGATCATGACCTGAGCTGAAGGCAGAGGCTTAACCCACCAAGCCACCCAGGCGCCCCAATATCTCCTACCTAAAGGGCAATCAAATTAAAATGCAGCACAAAAACACAAATTTTAAGTCATGGGAGTTTTACGTGCCTTTGAAGAGTCTTCATAAAAATAAATATGATTTGCATATGTTCCAGCCACAAGTACTGGAACTATTATCTTATTTCTTTAATTACTAGTACCCTTTTTAAATTAGTTATCTAAGCATTTTAGCATTTTTATCCAGGTTATTTTACTCTGGATTATCATTGAACACTTCCTAAATGCTGTGTTTAAGAGAGTTTCACATTAACTTTCTTCCCCCTAGACTTGCTCTGATTTGAATTAAACTGTCCTGGCAGCTGTTTAAAACAGTTCTAAATTCTTTTACAGCATCAGTTAATATTGATTTTATCTAGGACAAGTTTAAATGAGAAGTCTTGAATAAAAAGACAGAAAGAAAGAATATCTTCCCCACATAAATATTTCATAAAGCACTTGAACTACCACCAAATGGAAATCAGGTTTTTCAGACTCCTGAGAACATGAAAATTATGTTATACTCAATAGTTGCTTTTATTTCCAACATTTTGTTATTAAGAAGAATGTAGCATACTGGAATACAGGAGTGTCTCAAAAAGGAATCCATATCAACTGGCTTAAAAATAAGGAGGTTCCATCCCATACATCTCTTTTGCTCTTGAATTGACACAAGGACCTTGAAACAGAATACCACCAAATAACTCTAGTCTTTGGATTTTCCAGTGGCAATGGAAATACTTGCACTGGCTTGTCCCAACATGAAAAATATGTCTAGTTTTTATTTCCATATGGAAGATTTTTCCATTAATGGCTTAAACAAATTAGGATCTTTATTCTCCCCCATAAAAGAAGTCTGGAAGTTTTTCGTCCAGAGCTGATAAAAGTTCTCCTGATGACTCACACAATTACCAGCAGAGAAACTTCCTGTCTGCAGTTTGGAATATCCAAGCTGAATTATCATCAATTCTGCCTATGATGGGACATCTGTTGTTTTCTCCACTAGTGTCTGTCCTTCTTTAGGTAATGGGGCCCAAATTTTGCTTTGGAGGAAACAACCCTTAGCTCAACCTCCCTGAAACTGACCCTGAGAAAACATAGGCAGAAAGCTTTTTGATATTGATCTTCCCCATTACTTCTTGACATGACACCAAAAGCACAGGAAAAAAAATAAATAAATAAACAGATAGAACAACATCAAATGCAAGAGCTTCTGCCCAGCAAAGGAAACAATCAACAATGAAAAAGGAACTTACGGAATGGGAGAAAATGTTTGCAGGCCATACTGTATCTGATGATGGGCTAATATCCAAAACACAACTCAGTAACAAAAAAATACAATAGCCCAATTAAAAAATGGCGAAAGGAACGGAATAGACAGTTCTCCAAAGAAGACCTAGGTCAAAGAAGCCAACAGGTGTATGAAAAGTTGATCAGCATCATTAATCATCAGGAAAATGCAACTCAAAACTACAGTGAGATTAAGAAACAAAACGAATGAACATGGGGTGGGGTGGGGGACGGGTGGAGGCAAACCATAAAACAGACTCTAAACTACAGAAAACAAATGAGGGTTGCTGGAAGGGAGGGAACAAAAGAAAACTGGAAGGGAGGGAAAACAAAACAAACAAAAGATAACAAGCGTTTGCAAGGATGTGGAGAAAAAGGAATCCTTGCGTACTGTTGATGGGAATGTGAACCAGTGTAATCAATTTGGAAAACAGTATGAGGTTCCTCCAAAATTAAAGTAGAACTACCATATGAGGCAACAATCTCTTTTCTGGGTGTATATGCAAACTAATTGAAATCAAAATATTGAAGAGAGATTAGCGCTTCACTGTTCATTACAGCACTAGTTACAATAGCCAAGGTAGGGAAACAGCCTACATGTCCATCACTGAATGATGGATCAAGAAACGGTGGTCTATGCATGCAATGGAGTCTACTTGTTCTTTAAATGGAAGGAAATTTTGACACTTGCAGCAGTGTAGATGGACCTGAAGGACGTTAGGGTTAGTGAAATAAGCCAGACACAGCAGGATAAACACCAGATGAAATCATTTATATGACGAATCTAAAATAGTCAAACTCCTAGAAGCAGACAGTGCCAGAGGCTGAGGGAGGGAGTATTAGTCAAAGAGTACAAAGTCTCCATTACAGAAAATGAATAAGTCCCAGAGATTTACTGTAAGTGTGGACCTATAGTTAATAGCACTGTTTTGTATACTTACAATTTTTTTAAAGATTTTATTTATTTATATGACACATAGAGAGAGATCACAAGTAGGCAGAGAGGCAGGCAGAGAGAGGGGGAAGCAGGCTCCCCGCTGAGCAGAGAGCCTGACGTGAGGCTCAATCCCAGGAGCCTGAGATCATGACCTGAGCTGAAAGCAGATGCTTAACCCACTGAGCCACCCAGGCGCCCTTTAAAGTTTTGTTAAGAGAGGAGATCTTATGTTAAGTGTTCTTAGCAAGTGCACACACACACACACACACACACACACACACACACACACAAATAGTAATAATAAAAAGAGGATGGAAGAAAACATTTAAAGGTGATGGATATGTTTGTGGCATAGATCTTGGTGATAGTTTCAGAAATACAGACTTATCTCCAAAGTCATCAAGTGGTATACATTAAATATGTATGACTTTTTGGATGTCGATCATACCTCAATAAGTGGTCTAATAGGTAAATAAGAAACTAACCCCACCCTCCGAGAGTGGTCATGTGACCTAAGCCTGATTGTTGCCCTGACGACAGAGACCAGTTCAGATGAGCAGATGACCCTAGTCACATTCTTGTTGGTTTTATAAAGCGTATGGACCACTGACACCAAAACCCAACAAAGCTAACAGACACATAGCCCCTCCAAAAAAAATGATGTAAAGACCCTTTAAAAATTAGCAAAATAATCCAGCAAGTAATTTAAAAATTAATGTATAATGACATGTAGCGTTTGTTCCCAGAATAGGAACATGATTAAGTATCAGAAAATCTACTCACCTCTATTAACAAATTTAAGAAGGAAAAGCTTTATGATCTTCTTCATAATAGCGAAAAAAACCATTCAATAAAATCTGATATACATTCTTGGTAAAACTCTTACTAAAATGAGAAGAGATGGGTGCTTCCTTACCATGATACACCATATCTATCTCACCCCAAAAGTTAGCATCATACTTAATGAAGGAATACTAGAAGCAATCTCATTAAAGTTGAAAATAAGACAGCGATACTCCCCATCATCATTACCATTTAATATTGTGCTTGGGGTATTAGCCCTAGCAAGTATTCAAAAGGAAATTTATATATAAAATTAGAAAGGAGGTAAAGTGATCATTATATGCAGACAATATGATTGCATACCTAGAGGACCCAACTAAAATTATATTACAAACAGTAAGATAATTCCAAACGATGTCTGGGTACCAAATAAATATACAGACTCAACATGCTTCATTTCTACAAACAACAAGCCATTAATAGATATGGACATGAAGAATTCCCATTTACATTAGGAACAAAAAAGAAGAATCCTAGTGATAAACATAATAAGAATGTGAAGTAGCTATTGAAGAAAACATTAAAATATTATTGAAGAACACAAGAAAAAACTGAACAAATATAAAGGTACACCATGAACTTGGATAGGAAGACTTAACATCATAAAATATAAATGCCCCTAAGCTCATGCATAAATGAAACACAATGAATAAATTCACCAATGAGATTTTTAGATAATGGAATTAGATAAGCTTGTTCTAACGTTCACATGGGTTGGGGTGTCTGGATGGCTCAGTTGGCATTGGACTCTTGGTTTTGGCTCAGGTCATGATTTCAGGGTTGTGGGATCCAGTCCTGCATTGGGATCCACGCTCAGTGGGGAGTGTGAGATTCTCTCTCCCTCTGCCTTTCTCTTACCCTTGCACACGCACACACACACACACACATACACTCTCTCTCTCTCTCTCTCTCTCTCTCTCTCTCTCTCTCTCTCTCTCTCTCTCAAATAAAATAAAATAAAATAAAATAGGGCGCCTGGGTGGCTCAGTGGGTTAAGCCTCTGTCTTCAGCTCAGGTCATGATCTCAGGGTCCTGGGATGGAACCCGGCATCGGGCTCTCTGCTCAGCAGGGAGCCTGCTTCCTCCTCTCTGCCTGCCTCTCTGCCTACTTGTGATCTCTCTCTGTCAAATAAATAAATAAAATCTTTAAGAAAAAATAAAATAATAAAATAAAATAAAAAGGTTCGCATGGAAAATGAACAATCTAGGAAGAGCCAGGAAACTTCTGAACAAGAAGGTAAAGAGGTATAACTAACTCTACTAGTATTCAAACCTAATACAAAACTTCGATAACTAAAAGAATGTGGTACTTATATGGACAAAGTTATGGAACAGACTAGGGAGTCCAGAACTAAATATTTGTGAGAACTCAGTCTATGCTAGGAGCTGGACTCAATAAATTGTATCAGAACAAGTGAGTCACTACAGGGAAAAAATAATAGCATGGAGTTATTATATGGATTATTGAAGCCATACTCACAACTTACGCCTAAATAAACTGGACCAGAAACTAAACGTAACCCCAAAAATGAGGCAAGAAAAACCACAAAGACAAATCAGGGCAGACTATTTTTATAACCTTGGAGTATGACACATATCCAGAAGCCATTAAAAAAAGATCAAAACATTTGTCAACATAAAATTACAAAATTTCACATGGCAAAAATCACCATATGCAAAGTAAAAACACTGAGAAAAACATTTGCAACTTTATCAAAATCAAAGGGCTGATTTCTATCCCTTAAAGTAGCACCTCCCGAAATAAATACTTACAAGTGAGAGTTTTTATTCTGCACAGCAGGTATGTGTATTTATAATTTTAATAGATATTGTCAGGTTTCCCTCCTTACAGATTCAACCAACTCACATTTCCACCAGGAATGTGTAAGATTTCTTGATTTCCCCCCTTTTTTAAAGATTTTATTTATTCATTTGAGATAGAGAAAGAGAGCAGGAGCCGGGTGGAGGGGCAGAGGGAAAGGGAGAAGAAACTTGCTGCTGAGCAGGGAGCTGGAGGGGGTTGGGGGGCTGGATCCCAGGACCCCCAGATCGTGACCTGAGCCCAAGGTAGACACTTCACTGACTGAGTCACCCAGGAACCCCCATCCCCGATTTCCTCTTTATCATAAAGTTTTATCAAACTTTTTGTTTTTAAGAAAGGCAGACCATCGCATGCAGTGCATGTGTCTGGAGTCTTGGAAGCTTGACTGCCCTACATTCTCCTACAAATGGACCTGGCCAGCTTGTTTGGAGGTTCCAGCAGGGGCGTGTAGCTACTCCTATGCCCTTGACCCAAGACTGGTCCTCCTCTATCGGGGAAGGTGGTCCCCTTCCACCGGGGGCGCAGCTTTCAGAGGGGAGCACCTGGGGTCCAGAGGGAGGGCGGACACCGGCCCGCCTTCTAGATGAGCCATTCAACCCTGGTGATCAGTGAGGTGACAGATGTCACCACCAGGTCGCCCTCACATCCTCAAACTTTTGGATCTCTGAAAATCTACTCGGTGAAAAAATATCTCTCAGTAGTTTTCAAGTGTATTTCTCATCATGAGTCAAATTGAGCATTTTCCCTATACTTCAGAGACCTTTGTATTTTTTTCTCTGTTTTCCGATTGTTCTGAGAACCCAAACCATCCACCTTCAGACGACAGCGGGTCCTGAGACAGAAAGGATCCCCAAGAGGCACGGTCGCCTAGGCTGCGGTCTGCAACTTAGACGGCCCGTTAACCTGACATCCCACTGTCTCCCCCCTATCTCACTGTCTTCCCTACCATCACTTTACTATCCCAGGACACTCTTGCTCAGGCACATAACTTGATTATTCATGAGAGAAACTTTTTTTTTAAAGATTTGATTTATTCATTTGAGAGAGAGAGATGAGAGCGCACACACAGAGGGGAGGAGCAGGTTGCCCACTGAGCAGGGAGCCCAACTCGGGGCTGGGTCCCAGGACCCCAGGATCAGGCCTGAGCCAAAGGCAGACTTCTAACCGACTGAGCCACCCAGGCATCCCAAAAGGAACTTCTTGAAAGACCCAACAACTCTTTAATACAAACTACCAACTGTTTAAGCCCCTTTCCCTCAAAATACTCACCTGTTTCCACCAGTCCACATCCTTGTACCCAATCGTCATCAAGCCCCTGCATTGAAAGCCCTGCCTGAAACCAAACTTCGAATTCCCATGGGAACCCGGCTCTGCCTTTGCCCCTCTGAGACACTGCCAAGGCTCTGGGGAGCCATCAGCTCAGTCTGGAAGCTACCGTCCTTTTTTCTCTTGTCTTATTAGTTTCTTATTGATTTGGAGGAGCCGGTTCACGAAACAGAAATAAAGCCAGCCCAGCTGCAGGAACATGCACAAGAGGGAGATTCTAGAAAGGAGCTGGGTTTGGGGCCATTGTGTGGAGCCTGAGGTTTTTTCCAGTGAAGAAGTTAGTGGAATGGTAGGATTGAATTAACATTATTGGCTCAGGTCTTGGTCTCAGGGTGCTGGAGTCAAGCCTCCCCTTGGGCTCAGCGCTCAGTGCGGAGTCCGAGGGTCCCCCTCCCGCTGCCCCTGCACGCACTCACTCGCTCTCCCCCCTCATAAATAAATAAAAAGCTCTTTAAGACGGGGGGTGGTCTTGGAGGTGGGGAGAGGCAGTCCTCTTTGGGGCATATTGGGAGATAACAGCAACAACGGATGCACCAGCCATGAGCTATGATGGAGAGAGGGGAGTCAAAGCAGACCCCTGGATGCCGTCCTGAACAAGTGGATAAATGGAGTGGCGGTTTCCTGAGAAGGTGAGGAATGGGGGAGCGGTGAGTAGAGGGAAGGTGCGTCTGTGGGGGAGGGAGACAGACTTGCTCTGGTAGGCGGTAGGCGGGTGGTGGGACCAGCGTCCCAGGCAGGGGTGAGTGACAGGTGAGAAGGGCGAGCCAAATGGCGGGGCGGGGGGGAGAGCAATTCGAGAGAGATGGAAGTGCTGCTTGAGACTGATTTACATTTCAAATTCTAGACACAAAATGGTTGTTAGCTACTTTGAGTGATTTTATCAGTAAAGATAAGTTTGACACCCAAATTGTTATTTTAAACCCACAAAATCATTTGATTTGGTACATGTAGTACATTCCTATGAAACATTTCCAAAAATAGGGTCAGTGTTTGCACCACTGTCCTTGCACAGCCAGCCGTGTGCTCCTGCTGAAAGGACAGTGTGTCCCTTCACATACTTGTTCTAAGTCTTCCCGGAGACACTAATGAAATAAGAGGCTGCTGATTCCAAAGAGAAATGTAGAAAATGTGGGGCTTAACGGCTCTCCGAATGAAATCAGCCACCAGAAGCCTCTGTGCACGCTCTGTTTTTGCTGACAATGCATAAGAGCAGCAGCTTCGTTTTATGGAAAATGACTAAAACAAGCGGGAGCTCGGGAGTGGGTAACAGGAAGGAGTTTTCCCCGTGTCTCGAGCGCCGCAGCTCCCTCCTGGTCTGCCATGTGGCCCTGCCTCGTGCTCGGAGGAAGCATGGGGTCCACGTCACCACCAAATGTCATCACAGCCTCATGGGACCTTCTGTGCATTGGGGGGTCCTGTGTAGTCTGAGCGTCCCTCAAAGAAGGGCCTGTGACTAGGAGAGGGCATCCGTGTATCTCAGCCATTCCGACTGCAATCATTTATGTCAACATTAAGCCAATTTATTTAGATGCAGATGTCGCAGGCTGATTAAAAACTACTCAGTGGCAAATACTGCATCTGCTGCTGAGAGGAGAGTTAATAGACACAAGCCAGACAACATTTATATACACCTGACAGCTCATCGGGGGAGCACAGCACGTGCTCAATCATTTTTCTGACTGTACAAATTAGCCCAAGGTGAGCCTGCCCCTCTTCTACTAAAAAAATGCTTAAGTGAACGCTCGGACTCTGCCCCTTTTTCCTCCCCTGCATGATAAAGCTGTCAGGGCTCTGTATCACTGTCCTGGTTTTCAACTGTGATGAATTCAATTGTGTGGGAATGCTCACCACACAATCCAGGGACCACGAGGTATTTTGTAATTCCAGAAGAATTAATAGATTTTTTTTGGAAGCTGACTCATGCTTACAGTCTGGGAAGAAATCTCAAGGGACTATGGATGGAAACCAACCATTTGGAACTTCCGGGTCTGAGTGGGGCTTGGAGGGAGGGAGGCGATACAGAGCCAGAAGCTAAAGGTGAACCAACAGGCAGCATCCAGGGACAAATGGTCTCCCCAAGGGGTCAGGTCAAAAGGAATGGGGGGGAGGCAGCATCCAAGTGCAGGGAGTGGATGGGAACCAGGAATGCCAGATGAGACAAGACAAAGTACTTCTAAGCAGGCCAGTTCTATCTTACTTCTGAATGTTGGAAAATCTGCACAGCATTTTGATTCTGTCTAGCAGAGTAAAAATGCTTAGAAAGGACAAATGGTAGCCCTGGTCCAGACTTGGGACTTCGTTAGGCAGTAAATTGGTTTTTTATTTTAAATATATTTTTAAATATACAATATAACACATCTGATGCCAAAAGTACAAGATCTCCTTGAGAATAGAGAATGTATAGAAAATGCACTTCTAAATATTGACCTTTCTTGGTAAAGAAAAGAAATTAGCAATCAGTTTACCATAGGCATCCTGAATTTATGGAAATAAGAATTTGATCATTTCTAACAAGTACAATCAATAACATATATTTGCTAAAAATAAAAATCCCATCAGTAAGGCGCAGTCTTGAAAAATAAGCAGATTCAATAAAGAGAATATTCAAATATGTATATTTCAATATATGAAAATGTGCTCATCTTTTCCCCGATTAGTCATCAGAGAAATGCAAATTGAAACCAAAATAAATAATCTTATACATCTGCTGGAATGACTAACGTTAAAAAGACTGACAATGACCAGTGTTGATAAGGACACGGACCAGTAGGGACTTGGAGAGAGGGTGGTGGGAATATGAATTGGTACACACTTTGGACAACTCTTTGATGCTATCTACTAAAGTCAAACATAAACGTACCCTCTAGCTTGGTTACGTCGCTCTAAGGTTTTACTCACATCCAACAGAAAAGTGGATCAAAAGCACCAAAAGACATATACTAAGATGTTCAGGACAACACATTCAACACATATTTGTGGGGGCCTATTATGGACCAGGCACTGTGCTGGAACAGAAAGATGAATAAGACAGGTTGGTGAATGTGCAGGGAATTCACAGCCTACGGAAGCAGAGCAGCTCTAATCCCACACTCTACTGAACACTCCACACATATCTTATTGAATTCACATATTCTCATTTAATTCTCCTAATAACTCAGTCCATGAGTCAGTGCCTGAGCTTATAGTCAAACCTGGTTTAGCTGAACTCAGAGCAATGTCTTTCCTGTACACCAGGTTTGGCCACGGGTCGTGTTTACCGTAGTACACCAGCTGACCCACCGCAGACATCACTAACCAATCAGAAACCTGTTCTCTCCCTGACTTCATTTATTTTTTTTTAAGATTTTATTTATTTATTTGACACAGAGAGGGAGACAGATCACAATATGAATTGTGAGAGGCAGGCAGAGAGAGAGGAGGAAGCAGGCTTCCCTGAGCAGGGAGCCCAATGCGGGGCTTGATCCCAGGACCCTGAGATCATGACCTGAGCTGAAGACAGAGGCTTTAACCCACTGAGCCACCCAGGCGCCCTCCCTGACTTCAAATGGAGCCTCACAGTCCTCCCCTCACAGCACCTTTGACAACCATGATAGCACGGTAAGGATCAACCCATGGGGTACCGTATCACTGGTCTTCTTGATCACAGCTGCTAACTTTGGAAACCTTCGTCCATTTGAAAACACCCTTAGGAAGAGTTGTAAGCTGTTATCAGCCATTGGCCTCTGGCTGTGAATGGGAATTTAAGAGTAAATTTGGAGGCAGGGGCAGGTCAGGAAGTATACGGTCAATGCAGATCTAGAGCTTTAAGGAAAAATGGGCAAGCCACTGCTGGAAACTTGCTTATACCACTCTTTGCCTCTAGTAAACCCAGTCTTGGTGATAAAAGGTAAGCTGATAGGGACACCTGGGCATCTCAGTTGGTTGAGTCCAGCGCTTAGTTTCAGCTCAGTTCATGATCTCAGGATCTCGGGGCTTGGTGCTCAGCACAGAATCTGCTTCTCCCTCTCCCTCTGCCTCTCCCCACCCCACCCCACCCCACCCCACCCCCGTTCTCGCTCGCGCATGCACGCGCGCGCTCTCTCTCTCCCTAAAAATAAATAAATCTTTAAAAAAAATAGGGGAAGAGCAGTGCTTAGAGGAAAATGTGTAGCTGTAACACCAATTTAAATAGAGAAGAAAAATCTCACGTAAATAATCTAACCTTCCATGTTAGGAAACTAGAAAAAAAAAGAGCAGCCTAAATGCAAAACAAGAAGAAGGAAGGAAATAGTAAAGCTTAGAATGGAAATAATAGTTTCTCTGTGTTATCTCTGAGAAAGCAAGCCCATGAGAGGAGACAAGCATCTTCATAGGCAATGTATCAGGGCATTGATAGCTTATCTCTGAGCCAAGACTGTGGGGTGTTAAGTTTCCAGAGTATCACTGTTGTGAAAGCACTTGGACAAGTGATGGGGCAGACAGGTAATGCAAGATAAAGACCTAAACTGTTCATTTCATGTTCCCGCAGGCCAGGTCTACAGCCCATGCTTTGATAGCCCTGCGAGGGTCACACCTCAGGTTGCCCTGCCTGTCTTCTCCCCCACTCCAGTCCTCAGCCCCTTTCCCTTTTGGCCGTTGTGAGAGAGGCTTCTCATCCTCTTTAAGACTGTTGAGCAAATGGCTGCATCAGCAGAGACAAGGAGACAGGAGACCCTTGACAGGGAAAACTCTGGTTCTGCTGGGGGAACAACAAAAGTTGGCAATGAATCCAAGGAGCACATGCTGCAGACAAGAGGGATGACTCAGGATAGAAATTTCTCCTGCTCGGTACACAAGGAGATCCAGGCTCAAACAGAACACTCTCCACACTTTGCCTCTGGAGGTATGAACCCAGGTCTCTCTAAACCAAGGGTACACACGTATTTGTCTGACTCACTGCTATGCTGAGGACTCCCTCACCCACTGGTCACCTACGCACACTCTAGAACACTCTTTCTGCAGCAGTGGTGATCAGCATTACCACTGCTCTGTATTCACCCAGCAAGACTAACATTACTTACCTCATTGTTCTTCCTCATGCTTCTCCAGATCCTGTCTTCCATTAGGGTTTTTTCATTAACATCCCATCACTACAGTAATCATATGCCCTGTGCTTTTAATAAACATGATTTATATTATTTTATCACATTCAATTGTCACACAAAACTACTAGCCTCACTCTCATTTTCTGACCAAGGAAACTGAGGCTCAGAAAGTGTCCTTAACAGGACGAGGCCGGCTGGAATACAAACTCAAGGTCGACTCACCTCAAAACCTGTGATTTTTCTCACCCCATCAGTCTCCTAAGTCACTGAGACATAACTCTGTCCATGGAGCTTTTACTCATAAAAAACACATCTCCAACAAGGGGGAAAAAACTCTTATAATCAAGAAAGAAGAATGAAGTTGACCAGAATCTTCCAATTACAGTGGTATCAAACAAGAATTAAACTGTAGACCAGGAGGTGCCTGGGTGGGCTTAGTCGGTTCAGTGTCCGACTCTCGATTTCGGCTCAGGTCATAATCTCAGGGTTGTGGAATCGAGCCCTGGGCTGAGCCCTGCCCTCAGCGCAGAATCTGCTTGTCCCTCTCCCTCTGCTCTCCTCCCCAGCCCCCACTCTCTCTGTCTAAAATAAATAAATAAGACCTTAAAAAAATGCAGACCAGGCTGACACTACTAAATGAGCAAAACACAATGATGAGTGCTTTTATTTCTTCCTTTTCTAATCTGTGTACCTTTTATGTTTTTTTCTTATCTTACTGCCTTGGCCAAGATTCCAGTATTATGCTCAATAGAAGTGATAAGAGAGAATCTTAGGGGGGAAAGCATCCAGTTTCTCACCAGTAAGTATGTTAGCTGTACATTTTTTATCAATGTTCTATATCAAGTTGAGGAAATTCCATGTTCCATGCATGCTTAGTTTTTTGACAGTTTGTATCATAAAGGGTGTAGGATTTTATCAAATGCTTTTTCTGCATTAACTGATATCATATGGTACTTCTTCTTTGGCTTACTGCCATTATTATTAGGTATAATATATCATATGCTATATGTTATATATTAACATTATTACATTAATAATATAATGTGATACTAATTAATTGATTTTTTAATGTTGAACCAGCCTCACATATCTGGAAAAATTCCCACTTGTTTGTGGTATATAATTCTTTTATACTTTGTTGGATTCATACCTGTCTAGAATGGATTCACATCAATACATAAAATGTTAAGTCATGTTGGGACCCCAACTCGACTGTACCTGCATGGAAAGTTGTAGGAGAAAGTATTGGTATCGATGAAAACACAGCAGACTTCTAACAGGATTCTAGGGGTTTATGGAGAGGTAGGTGAAGAGCTATGGAGGGTTATGGTGAAGAGCTTAGAGAGGGAAGGAAAGGAGAAAAGAAGGTAAACGGAGAAATACAGCCACAAGTTGGGGGGAAATGCATAATATGTGAACTAAAAATCATAAGTGCTAACATTGGCTGAACACTTACTAAAAGCTAGATACTGTTCTAAATCCCTTTTAGTATGTTTAGATGGATTCGTAATCGGCAAAATATCCCACTCACAAGAGATACAGAGTTGATAGAAACTATACTTCTTCCTCTTATCAACAAGGATGTCTGGAGAAGCCTTATCGAAAGTTTTACAGAACGCCTAGTTGGTTTACTGTTGCTACTTCCTAAATCACCTTATTTGAATAACCTCAATTAATGGGGAAGTGTGCCTTATTAGTGCAGTGAGGAAGGATGAGATTAAAAAACTTGCTCACGTTTTCATAGCTGCTAATTGGCTTAGTGAGGCTTTGAGCCCACACAGCGGTCCCTGGGCTCAAGTTCTTGACTTCCATGAGAATATACTGCCTGCCGCAGAGAATATAAACTTCTATCTGTAAAATTATTCTAAATATGTGAACTCTGAATATGTCCAGGGACCTGGTCTAGAAAAGTACATGGACATATGGGAACACCAAGCTGGGAAGAAATACGCTAAGTGTCAACATCGACATCATGTTCAACATTAACTCGTGCTGTGACCTGGTGACCAAGAAGGGGTAAGCAAGCTTAAGCTCTTTGGATGTAGGTCAAGTGTCTGATGAGAGCATCTCACACTGACTGTGTCAGCCAGACCCCACAGGACTATTTTTTCAGTGCAAGTGCTACCATTTGGAGAGTTGACATGAACAAATGATAAGATGTCAGATATTCAAAGAGTGAGGAACATTGGCATTGTGTTCAAGAGAAAGGGTGGAAAGGCACTGGGAACATAAGGAAATGTGTGCAGTGTATCTTTGAGAAGAAAAATATGGGGGGCACCTGGGTGGCTCAGTTGGTTAAGCGTCCAACTCTTGGTTTCAGCTCAGGTCATGATCTTAGGGTCCTAGGATCGAGCCCTACAGCAGCCTCTCCACTCAGCCTGAAGTCTGCTTAAGATTCTCGCTCCCTCTCCTTCTACCATTTCCACCCCTCACTCTCTCTCTCTCTCAAATAAATAAACAAATCCTTTTAAAAAAGAAAAAAAAAGGCAAAATATCAGGATGGGGGAAATCAGAAGAAATGAGAATGTATTCCAAATATTATAAGGGCTATCTCATGCAAAGGGGATGAGATGTTATCTAGAATGATCTTTAAAGACTCGACTGGGATAAAAATCACCAGGAAAAAAAAAAAAGGCAGATTTCAGCTCCATATCAAGATGAACTTTTCTACCTAAAACATCCTCCTCCTCCTGTTAGAATTTAGTCTTAACATTAATTAAAGGCCATTTAGATAAGAAAGCAATGTTTGCTATTCCCTTGGGTAGTCGCTTAAGAGATTTCTGTGAAATTACTGATAATAAACTCCAGGCAAAAAATGGGAGAGGGTGGGGTGCCTGGGTGGCTCAGTTGGTTAAGCATCTGCCTTCGGCTCAGGGAGTGGTCCTGGAGTCCCAGGACCGAGTCCAGCTCAGGATCCCTGCTCAGTGGGGAGTCTGCCTCTCCCTCTTCATCTGCCCCTCCCCCAGCTCATGCACTCTCTCTCTTTCTCTCTTCCTCTCCCAAAGAAATAAATAAAATCTTTTTTTAAAAAATGGAAGACAGAGCAAAGAAAAAGACTCATTTTCTATAAACCATCCATTTTTTTCCCATGACAAAAAAAGAGAGAGAGAGAGAGAGAGCAAAGACTTCTATTGAATATTCTTGTCACTGGGTTCAAAAAATTAGCTATGGAAAATAAATACAAAATGCTTTTCCAGCAAAAGTTATTATGAGAATCTGAAAAATCTTTTCACAATTAGAGCTTTTAAAGAATGGACTGAAAAGCAGGAGGGGGTCAATGGGTGGAGAGCAGGGTCCTGGCTGAGGACATGGGCAAACAGATCTCCCGTTGGGTGGCAGAGGTGGGGGTTAGCTCTAGTGCCCACCCCCCTTAACCCCCCAGCCTGAGCTTCCCAGGCACCCAGGTGTAGGAAAGCCCAGCTCAGAGTCTTGGCTTGTCTTCAGTTCTGCTGCTGACCAGCTACATGATCAAGTTCTCAGACCTTTCTTGACCTCTTCCTTCATCGAAACCTGAGAAAGCTAGACCAGATGATTGCTAAGAACTTGGCTAGCTCTAACGGGTAGAATTCAGACAGGGCTCCTAACAGATGTCCACTCCACATATGCGGCATCCATGTAACAATTAAGGTGGGCCAACGCTGAGACACCTGCCTTCCCACTGGTCATAGAAATATCTGGAAGGAGGGGTGCCTGGGTGGCTCAGTTGTTAAGCGTCTGCTTTTGGCTCAGGTCATGGTCTCAGGGTCCTCGGATCTAGCCCCACATCAGGCTCCTCACTTGGTGGGAAGCCTGCTTCTCCCTCTCCCACTCCCCCTGCTTGTGTGTCCTCTCTCACTGTCTCTCTCTATCGAATAAATAAAATCTTTAAAAAAAAAAAAAAAGAAATATCTGGAAAGAGCAGATAAACCAGGATAAAACAAAAGTCTATGTGGAAACACTCAGGCCTACATTCAGAATCGACATCACCCCGGCAGGGAATAAGACCCAGTCAGCTAGTCAGTAGCACCGACCAGAACCTGGCGAGGTCACCAAACCCATTGACAGAATAGCTTCTTTGTTTTTAAGCTATGAGTGACTCACAGCATATTTTGTCACCGGCACCTGGAGAAAAGAAAGGCCTCAGAATATCTAAGCATGCTTCTAAAATATTAAGCAGCTCCCACCGGCGGTGGAATCCATCCAGCCATTTCTCCAGGGTCAGTGTCCCTCTCCCGTCTCCTTAGCACCCGAAAACGCGAGGTCAGTGTCCTTCCCGCAAGGAGGGTCACAGGCCGCACCCTCCTCTCCCCTGCCCGCCACGGGCAACGGCTGGTTAGCAGCCCAGGCCACAGGGCTGAGGCCCGCGGTTTCCGGGTCCACGCGGACACAGAGGGAGGACCTGGGCCAATGGCCTGGCCCTCTGCTGTCTCTCGGCTCCAAGCATTAATTTCCTTTTTGCAATGTTTGATAAATCCCTAATGAATCTCTCTCTCCCACTTCTGTTTAGTAGGAAAAAGTGTTCATTTTCAAACTTAGATGATGTCAAGTGTTTTGATTTGGGGTTTTTTTTTAAAGTCAAGTAATAGAAGAGCCTCAGTGACTCTGATGGGGCCCTTGGCTTAGGCGGAAGGGCTGCCGCTCTGTCTTCGGCGGCTGTGAATTGATTTAGTTTCCCTTTTTGTTCTCCCTCACGCACACACGCACACATGTGCACACGCGTGCACATGGGAAGCACACAGTACAGGGGCCCCTGGGTGCCGTGGTAAGTTCAGTGTCAGACTCTTGATTTCGGCTCAGGTCCTGGTCTCCGGGTCCTGAGAGGGAGCCCCGCATCAGGCTCTACGCTCAGTGGGGAGTCTGCTTGAGATCTTCTCCCTTTCCTTCTGCCCCTCCCTCTCTCTCCCTCTCTCAAATAAATAAATAAATCTTTAAAAAAAAAAAGAAAGAAAGAAAGCACGTGGTACATACAGCAGCTTTTCACCTCAGGCTGTCCGATGCCACTGGCTGACTTGGGACCGGGACAAATGAAGTCTTCAAACCTCAGTCTTCTTATCTATGAAATGGGAACAAAAAAGTCAACTTCGCGGGTATGTGCTATAACCAAACGTCATCAGACAAGTTTAGGGCTCTGCCAAGGGTGACTCGGGGCCATCCATGTTTCCTGACCTCATCGTGACTGCTGCCCGTGGCCGTGTGGTTTAGTGGTTCAAGCTCTCCTCCCTGGAGTCAGGCCTGGGTCTAGTTCCCGGGGCAGCCACTGAGCTCAGGACAAAACCAGGAATGTGGCAGGTGCTCAGGCAATCCTACGTCAACTACGGTCACTGCTGACAGCAAGGTGTGACACAATCCTTGGTGGTTTAATGTTTATAAAATGAAAAGCGATGGAGACGTAGACAGACAACCACCCACATCAGTTATTTTTAATTGTAAGTAGAAGTTGCCCCAGTAAATGAATAGCATCCTTTCTTTACCGGTGAACTCTCCTCTTCATTGAGAAATACTGTCAACTGCATTGCAACAAGGGGCTGAGTCAGAATCTCTTCCCATTGTTAAAATGCAAGAGGATGTAATTATATTTGTCATAGTATTTCTCACACTCATAAAGGTGTGTGTACATATCTCTAGCTAGCCATGACCTTGGATGAAAACAGGCATTAAAAAGAAAGCTCAGGAGGCAGAGAAACAATTTGTGCAGGTTTGAAAAGAAGAACGGGAGGATTTGCTGAGTACTTTTAAGAGGCCATATCCTTCAAAGTGTTATCTCGTTCAATCCTTGAGACGTTAGGAGAGCACCTGTTACTGTCCCATTTTACAGAGGAGACAGCTGAGGCTCTGCAAGGTTAACTAATACATGTGAAGTCCATATTTAGAAGGAATTGGGATCCACTCTCCACTCCAACCCCTCCTGCTCTAAGGTTGGCTCTTTCCTGCTCCCACGTCCCTGCTGCGAAAGTATAATGCTCAAACCCAAAGTCAAGTGCTCATCCATCTTCACTTAGAGAATAAATCCTTGTAAATTTGGAGAGACTCAGATTTTACTTTTCCAGGTAATTGATAAGGCAATACATCGCTTCATTTAATTATATAACTTCTCTCTCTTCCCTAATTTCATTTATTGCAGATTTCATACATTTTTGAGACTCTTGACTCTTTTTTAATAGAAATCATTTTATTCCCTTTTCCCAATAGGAGACAGTCATAAAATGAAGTGGATGCTCTCCTTTTAATTTGGCTCCTCGAATTTAATCGAAGGGTTACAATGGAAACATCACGTGATGTCTTGGGGCCTCTGCACTAGAGACAGACAGAAATTTTCGTTTAGAAGTTACTTTCGTGATGAATAGAAAAATGAAGGAAAGCAAAAGAAAAAATATGAACATTTGAAAAAATGCTCTGCCTTCTGAAATGTTAACAATGACACAAATGGGAAAGGTTTTGTTTTCATCTTTGTTTTGTGGTTGTTGACGTCAGCCGGTCTTGGACAGAGTAGAAGGCGCTTGCACACCCTGCTAGGGTGTTCGTCACATAATCTTTAGGGTTGTTTTTTTTCTTTTTTTTTTTAAGATTTTATCTAGGGGCGCCTGGGTGGCTCAGTCTTTAAGCGTCTGCCTTTGGCTCGGGTCATGATCCCAGGGTCCTGGGATTGAGCCCCACATCGGGCTCCCTGTTCGCCGGGAAGCCTGCTTCTCCCTCTCCCACTCCCCCTGCTTGTGTTCTCTCTCTCTGTGTGTCAAATAAATAAAATCTGTTTTTAAAAAATATTTTATTTATTTACTTGAGAGAGAGACACAGGAAGCAAGAGCTGGTGGGTGGCCGGGAGCAGGTGCAGTGGGAGGAAGGCAATGCAGCAAACCCCAGCAAAAACCTCCAGTGTCACACCCTCTTCTCAGTCTGGACTCTTCAGGCTGCAAGTGACAAATCCAAGTCCCAACAGCTTAGTAGAAACAAGAAATAGAAATCACAGGTCCTCCAACTGGAAAGCCCTCCAGACTTTGGACACAGCGGGATCCAGGCAAAAATCTCACCAGGATCTGTTCTCTGTCCATTTCTCAGTTCCGCTTTCTTCTGTCTGGTTGGATTCTCAGCACTTCTCCTGTGTTGGCAAGATGGCCCCAGCATCTCAATGTTTGTTCCCTACTGGCTACAGGTCCAGTGGGAGGAGAGCTTCTGTTTCCTAGCAGTTGTAATAAAAGTAAGGTATTGAGTGCCTTGGCTCTGATGGTCTGTCCTCAGTCACAGGCACACTCCAAAGCTAACTCTGGTGACGCAGGAAATGCAATATTCTGATTTGCTTGGCTAGAATCAGATGCTCACGCTTGGGACTGGACTGGAAAACTGCTTGGACTGAGAGCGAGGGGAGATTGTTCCTGAAAGAAAATGGGGACAGTACAACAGATAATACAAACAAACAAATACAAACAATACAAACAAAATAACCCCAAAGCAAGAAAAATGAAGGTCTACCATATCCATTGACCCAACAGTTCCTCTTATAAGGAAACGATTAAGGAAATATGAAGCATTGATTATAAAGCAATAAACCTGTGGGTTTATAATATTACAATACTGAAAAATGGAATAAACTAAATGACCAACAATAGACAGTGCGTTAAATAAATCAGGATACAGTATTAAATGTGCTATTAAAAGAGTTTACAGGAGACTATTTAATGCCATGGATCAGTGATGTTAACTGATAAGTACCACATCTTATATATCTTATCTCATTTTAGACTTTACAAAGTCTTGGGATGTGGGTACGAGTTATTTGCCCATTTGGAGAAGAGGAAATTATTAATGAGGTCCTTCTGGTACTTCCAGCAGCCACCCTCCCATGGATGGGCTTGAGTCACCCCTGTTTATTCATTCCTTCCAGCCTGGACCCCAGATCGGCTTCAGAATCTCCAGCTCTCCATTGCCATAACCACCACATTCAAGGCATATGTGGTTTGCCCAAGGCTGCCTAGCCAGGAGCAGGGTTCGTGTGAGTCCCTTGGATTCCAGTCCATGTGTGTCCACATGCCACCGCCTGCCTGCCCTCTTACATGTTACAGCAGTTCATATTTTTCAGAAATTCATAAAACAGGGGCATCTGGGTGGCTCAGTCCGTTAAGCATCTGCCTTCAGCTCAGGTCATGATCTCGGGGTCCTGGGATTGAGCCCCATGGCAGGCTCCCTGCTCAGCAGGGAGTCTGCATCTCCCTCTCCCTCTGCCCCTCCCCTGTTTGTGCTCCCTGTTTGCCGGGAAGCCTGCTTCTCCCTTATTTATTAATAAATAAAATATTAAAAAAAGAAATTCATAAAATAGTACATCTCTGTGTCTACATTTTTATTTTTAAAAAGTATCTGTAGAAAATAGAATTGGGGGGCACGTGGGGGGTGCAGTCAGTTAAGCAGCCAACTCTTGGTTTGGACTCCGGTTGGGATCTCATGGGTCATGATCTCATGGTTGGGAGACAGAGTCCCATGTGGGGCTCCACACTGAGTGCAGAGTCTGCTTGGGACTCTCTCTCTCTCCCTCCGCCCCTCCTACTTATGCTCTAAATCAACCAACCAACCAACCAACCTTAAAAAAAAAAAAAGAATTGGAAAATGACACATATATTTGTAACTGAAATAAAAGTTTCATAAAACAATACTTATCTCTACTCCCTGTGATATATTCTGTACTCTCATTTCAATTATTCTTTTCATACAAAGGCTATCTCTAGCTAAGGCTTTTTGGGAATTTAAATGTTTTTCTTTTGGCTTTTTAAAAATATTTTCTACATCAAACCCATTTTGTAATAAAACAAAACACACACACACACACACACACACACACACACACACAAAACAAAACCAAGAATTTAAAAATCATTTTCTTTCAAGTAGCCCTGGACCTCAAACAAGTTTGGTCCAGTGGGAGAAAAACCAGGCTGGGCCCCTGATCACTTTTCTAACCTCTTGGGGCAGGGTTCGATGTATCCTGGAATCTCAAATAAATGCCCTCATCTCTTGCTCATATCTCTGGGGTAGCCAGATTTCAAGAGAGGCCCCTGTGATCCCCGCCTCCTGGAGTTTGCATCCTTGTAGAATGCCCTGTATCAGGTCATCTCTGTGACCAATAGCTTGTAACAGAAGCAAAGGAATGCCACTTCAAACACTGGGTTATAAAAGACTGTGGCTCCTGTCCTGGGTGAAAGACATGTACAGCAAGGAACTAAGGTATGCAGCCAACAGTCAATGAGGAACTGGGGCTCCTGCGAATAGCCAAGTGAATAATTGCAATAACTACAGGCCCAGCACACTCATGAGAGACTGTGATCCACAGCCACCTGATTAAGTTCCTAGATGCATGACCACTGGATGTGTAAGGTGACACATATCTGTTGTTTTAAGTTGGTCAATTTTGAGATGATTTGTTACACAGCAGTAGCTAACTAATACACGTTCCTGATGAATGATCATTGGGATTCCCTCTGCTGGCCCTGCAGCCCCCACTAAGCAGAGAGAAGAAAAGGAACTGGGATTGTTCTGTTGTTGTTGAGAAATAGGGAGAGATTTGACTGGAAGCCCAGAGAGCAGGAAGGGGTACGAAAACAGAGAACGAAAGCTTTATGGCAAACTCAGTCTACAAAACAAGCAGCTATGTTCAAGGCGAGGCGTGGGATACCCGGAAGCAAAAGCTCACCTCTGCAGCCGCCATCCTACTCAACCCATTGTTGCTGTGTGCAAACAAGAAAAGCTACTCATCCAGCAAGTGGAGTACCAAATTAGGTTGAATTCGTTAAATTGCTACTTTGTCCTGGCAAAGTGAAAAAAATACATGATTAGAGGACTTTTCTGTGGTTTCCATGAAAACGGACAACCAGGCACTAAAGGAAGGTGATTCTGTCACCAAATCCAGCAAAACGGACCAACCATTGTCTCTTCTGCTGTTGGGGACTCAGTTTGGGCTGCGCGTCCTGGTGGCTTCGTGGTGACGCATAGAATTTAATCGTCCTCATGTCCTGCTCTTTCTCCCTGGTTTGCCAGCTGGTCACATTTTTACTTCCTTTGGTTGTGGCGTACAACTGTTCTTATAAACATACAAGAACTCGTATAAAGTGTTTTCTCTACATCACTGAGGCTTGGGCCACTGACAGACAAGAGCCAAGCTCTTGGGAATCAAAAAATAAAATAAAAACAGACATAAACGTGCACACATATGCACACACATGGCCAACAACCTGGAGTTTTACTTTTGTTTGTTTGTGTGAGAGGTGAGGGGTGGCAATGAGAAGCTGTGATTAGAAGCTGCTACCTGTGACAGATGCTCTACTTAGAAATCTGAAAGCTGGGGGCCTGGGTGGCTCAGTCGTTAAGCGTCTGCCTTTGGCCCAGGTCATGATCCCAGGGTCCTGCGATCAAGCCCCACATCGGGCTCCCTCCTCGGCGGGAAGCCTGCTTCTCCCTCTTCCACTCCCTCTGCTTGTGTTCCCTCTCTCGCTGTGTCTCTCTCTGTCAAATAAATACATAAAAATCTTTTAAAAAAAGAAATCTGAAAGCTAACAATTCTCTTTACTTTCTGCACAGCCTTCCTACTCAAGACCCAGTGCACATGGGAGGCTCTTACTAGTGCTGAATGGCGGGGAAAGCACGGGAGCCAGAAAGCATGGACAGAGGGGGTGGGAGGGCAAACCTTACTTTAGTATTTCTGCATGATATCCTGTCCCTTTGGGCATTGGGAGAACCCTGGCGCCCCTTCCTTTGGGATGGGGGCCTTAATCCCCCGTGCGTTGTCCATCTTCCTTCCCACAACCTCTGTGAACAATCGTCTCCTCGAGTGGGAATGGAGAGAGTAGAGAAAGGGCCCCGGAGCATCTATCATGTAGATTATAAATCTTACTCTATTGCGTAAGTATGTGGTCTTGGGTGAGCTGGGTCAACTCAATCATTTTTTAAATAGAAGGTTGGCTTCTTGTTCCAGGGACCCTCCCAGCTCCAAGAATCTGACCAATGGTAATAATTATTAACATCCCAGTCCTACCTCATCTCACTCCCTAACTTGGCTAATGCTAACTGGACAAAGTCCACTAGGATGGACTTAAGTACGAATCACCAAGATGGACTTCAAAGCCCAAGGCATAGAATCAAAATAATTTTTATTGCCCGAGTCACTTTAGTACCTGGTCACATGACTGAAAGCAGGTCAGAGTATTTCCAAAATAGACCTCCGCTTCTCTTTTGGGAAATTAAAGTTACATAGGAAACTCTAATGTAATTTTGTTCTAATGTAATTTTGTAATGTAAGTTTGTTCTAATCGACTCAATTTGAAGAGGACCTGTGTACACTCTTTAATCAACTGACTTGATCTGAAAAAGACAGTCCACGGACTGTGATAGATGTTAGAAGCTTAGAAGTTTAGAGCAGGAAGGGGATTTAGACTTCAATTCATCGGCTCTCATAATTGATCAGAAAATCACAGTGAAAGTTACAGGACTTATCCAAAGTCAAATTCCAAGAAGGACGTGGCTCTCAAAATTCAGAGCCCAGCCATCATCCTAAAATTCCATGGGAGTTAAACAGAAATGTTCATAGCAAGTTTTGTAAATAGTGGAAAGGATTTAAAATTGAAAATCTGCAGTATTTTACAAATATTTACAAACTTCTGAATTGAAACAAACGGCAACTTCAAGTTCAAAAAAACTTTATCATCACGAAAACAAATATTACAGAAGCTAGAGCCAGCCCTACAAATGTGTGGCAATTATAAGAAGTCACCGTGGTTGACTTTCCCTCTCTCTTGGGCTGTCTGTACTAAGAAATATATTCCAATTATCTTCTTGTCACCTTCAAATTGATTTTAAAAAGTTTTGTTTTCAAAATGGACTTTTGTCTTCCCCTGTAGCTTATCCATTCTGGGGAGAGAAACATTAAGATCTTTTTCCATTCGTTAGTTTTGTTGTAACAATGCTTTTTTAATTGACCAACACTGATGTTCCTGATCATTCCTACCTAGCTCAGTCTACTTGGTCTCGAATCTAAGCTCCCTTTCCTGAACAGTCTCTGATTTTGTTTGTTTAGTCTATACTGGCCCGAGTGAACTATTTACCATAAAAATACAGCTGGACTGTGCCAACAGCACACTTGGCAGAGAATACAGCATCACCTGTGGGGATGGACCTGGTCGTTACTGTTTGTGGTGGTAGTGAGTGGTGACGTGAAGGGGTAGTTTTTCTGAGTGGGTGTAATTCTGACTGTTGATAACCCTAGCTCTTCTTTGGATTGATTGATTTGAGAGACAGATAGAGATAGCGAGGGAGAGAGCATGAGTGGGGAGGGGAGGGAGGAGCAGGCTCACCATTGAGCATGAAGCCCAATGCAGGACTCGATCCCAGGACCCTGGGATTATGACCTGAGCCAAAGGCAGACGCTTATTAACTGTCTGAGCCACCCAGGTGCCCCTCTTCTTCGGATTTTTACAAACGTACATAGTTCAGCACGTAACTGTGTATACAATTATTTTGGTTCCCTTTTGCTTTCTACTGGGACCTTAAAGTCCTTAGAGTCAAAAAGCACAGATTACCCAAACAAGCTACCTGGCAAAGAGGAAACAATGCAGATGCAGAACCCTCATTCTTTCGGTGACTACTTGCATGCCAGGGGTTGAGCCAGGCACCAGAGGTAGAAGGCCGGAGGGATGGCATCTCCTGCAGATGGC
Source organism: Ailurus styani (assembly GCA_002007465.1). Taxonomy (NCBI): domain Eukaryota; kingdom Metazoa; phylum Chordata; class Mammalia; order Carnivora; family Ailuridae; genus Ailurus; species Ailurus styani. The sequence goes on from LNAC01000115.1 coordinate 1,285,348, forward strand.
AAAACATCACACAACAGTGTTTGTAGTTTGCTTCATTGACCACAAGAGCCTAGTGAAAATCTCCCTGTAAAGAGAAAACAATGGCTTCAATAAAAGCTTACCCGTCTGTCTACCTACCTATCCCTTCAAATGCATTTACTTTGCAGTGGATGTCAATTGATCAGTAATTGAAGTTTCCCCATCCCACTCCCGCCCATCTTCGCTTTTCCTGGCGACATAATTTTCTTCCTTTTTGGATCCCTGTCTTATGCCTGCTTGGAAGGGCCACAAAGTTTTGATTTGTTATTTACCACAATTATCTGCTAAACATAAAATCCGATGCTTCCTAAAGCTGCAACACACTGTCACCTGCTTCTCGGCTGGGAGAACCAGACCCATCATGGGGCGTCTCTGGAAGTGTTAGAGGGCGTTCGGACTTGTCGCCGTGTTGAGACAGCTAGGTCCGCTGCTCTGCAACAGCCCCTCCCCTAGGGAGAGTCTGGCCACCCCAAATGCCTTACGATGCCTTTGTTGAGAAGCTCTGGAAGGCGACTCAAAGAATCGTACCCAAGATTGTGAAAACCTTAACATTAAAACATGACCTCAGAGGACTTCAACTGCTGAGACTAGGGTGTGAGTTCACGGTCCCGACTCGCCCTTGAAGGAGGGTGAGGGCTCTTTCCGGTCCACAGCCTCGTTCTCACCAAGCCCTTTGCGCAGCTCCGTGCAAGGTACGGTGACGCCGGGGTCTGTGCGTGGATTCGAAGAGCTGGATGTTCTGTTGCACAAAGTGGCGTCAGGACTCGCTGTGGGCGTGGAGAACGGGCTGGGAGAACCAGTCTCACCAAAAGGCCCACGTTCCTTCGTATTAGGACGTGAACACCCAGTGGAGTGCAGTGAGCCTCCCGTCCAACATTGTTCATCGCAGACGATGGTGTCAAAGCACCGCTTCCTTGCAGCAACTACCCACGATCAGTGACCTCCGTAAACCCCGAGCTGTCTCTTCAGCAACCTCGACTTTTTCAGCCACATGTTCCTTAAAATGAATCTTTTTGATAAAACTTTTTATTTAAGGATTTTATTGATTTATTTGATCCAGAGAGAGAGATCACAAGTAGGCACAGAGGCAGGCGGGGAGAGAGAGGGGGAAGCAGACTCCCCGCTGAGCAGAGAGCCCGATGCAGGTCTCGATCCCAGGACCCTGAGATCATGACCTGAGCCGAAGGCAGAGGCTTTAACCCGCTGAGCCACCCAGACGCCCTTGATAAAATAAAAATTCTTAATAGAGTGAATGTTTCACTGTATAACAGCAGCCTAGAGGGTATTAAAACCTATTCTGGAAACCGGAATCCCCAGGGAGACAGCAACCATCCAGGCGAGCCCGGGTCCTGAAGCCGCCGCAGGCTATTGGAGGTACCCACACCTTACGTGTCTATCAAGGTCATCTGGTGTCCCAAGCAAATTCATGGGGACCAAATGCGCATCTGGCGGTTCTGGGGGCCGCTCCCCTGCAGGGCCCGGCCCAGACAACGTCTCCGGGCTCCAGCCCTGGCTTCGGTCCTCCGCCCAGGAAGCGGGAGAGGAGGGAACACAGACCAGACGGCGGGGAGGTGACCAGCCTGGCTGAGGACGACAAGGTAGCATGCAGGGGTGAGAACTGCACCCTCCGCACCCCCAAACGCGCGGCTCTCCAGTGGGTCTAATACTGAGCCACCGATTGCCATGAAGACTTAAGGCTTCTGTTTAACCCGTTAACCTACCAACATCAATTCATGGAGTTACAGCATCCAAAACGTGATGCTACCAGATGTTCCTTGCCCCCCACCGGATTCCGTAACCCAGACCGTCCGGCACTGGTCCCAGACCTTACCTACGTGCCAGTCCCGTGACAGGCTTGTACCGGGAGCACCTTTCATCTGTGATCTAAAGTCATTAGAGAGACCAAGAGATTCATCACGGGGAAAATGGGGCTTTGGCCTTACGCAGGTAGACCAAGTCGGTAGAGAATGTGGGTGTTGCGTGCGTATTCAGGTGTGTTGTGTTACCAGGACACAGTACGCATCTGCTTGACTCACTTGTTTGCTGGAGAACAGCAAACGCCCCCCTCCCCGCCGAACTCCGTCACCGCTCTTAAAAAATACATCCCAAAATGCTATCCTGAGTCAATTCTGTTTTTCGGTTTCAGTGAAATAGACTGAGCCGGACCTTTGTCAAGGGCAGGGCAGCCGGTCCTGAAAGCCGAGAACTGTGACTTCACGGCTCCCACTGGGGGGCTCTACCGTCTGTGTACTTTGCCAGGAATCTCCGGATCCCGAAGGTACCACTTCCCCACCGCACAGGAGGATCTGACGGTGTTCGCTCTCACCAACGAGCAAGCATGAGGGTCACGTCTCTGAATATATGTGTGTCTCACCGCTATCTGCCTCCAAAGAAGGCTAAGATTCCTGTGTTACTTACCACCACGGGAAGCTTGCCAAAAGCCACCCATACTAGCATTCCACTGCTCAGAAGAGCCCTCCAGTTGTGCATAATTTAATAAAACTGACCATGTAGGATAATGCTGTTTATTAAAAATATATTCAGGGAGAAGGAAGTCAGTGCATTTATGCAATTTTACATACACATCTGTAGTTTGAGGTTCCATTATTCCAACAGTTCATATAAACCACTGTTTCAGAGAAGAGAAAAAAATGCTTTACACAGGAGATCAGCAATTGGTTATAGGTTTGGTAAGATGAGTAGGCTTGTTGTAAAAATAAAACCACCTCTTCCATTAGTAAAGAATGTCTCCTTTATGCAGAACAAGTCTTCAGAGTTAAGAACTTTTCTTGCATTAACTTGAAGTTCTTGAAAAACAGCCAATCCTCCGTTTTCTATAAATATAAATGCTGTATTTTGTCTGGATTTTCCTTTTGAGGTAACAGAGGAAGCATTTTCAGTGATTTGTCACTAGGTTATCCTTTACTGGGCAGGCCAACTACGGCAACGTCAAACCTAAGACTCATACAAAAGCGTTTCTGAGAATTAGAAATACAGAGCATGACATTTCCAAACAATGACCGTTCTCATTACAGTAGGGCAAATGAAATGGGTCAAAAAAACCAAAGCCTAAGGTAAAGGAAGTAAATCTTTGCTAATGGAGAAGGAACGGCGGCGCCCAGAATCCGACACGAGGACTCAGCTTCTGAACGCATGGTGAGGTCTTTCCCCTGCAAGTCTCCTTTCTCAGTTACAACTTCTCTGGAATATCAGGCACGTTCCCATTTCCTGAGTTCCTAAGCACCGACAGGAACTGGGAGCACGGCCTCGACCGCTGGCTAATCAACCAGGGGGAAGACACGCTTGGAATTCGCCGGCGAATATCCCTTACTGCAGATCAAGAGTTGGATCTAATTTGGGGATGTAGATGCCGGGGCCTCTCCCTCCGCCTTACGGCCTTTCTGCACAGGACGCCCGAGAGCGGTGGAACTCCAGACCTGGGAGTGACTGGTCAGCCGCCCCACCCCCCTCTCAGGCCCCGTCCCTGAGTCACAGGAACAGCCACATGCAGGTAAGGGAGGTGTTAGGGATACTACCTTCTTTATAGAATGCTGAAGTCAAACAAAGTTCTCGGTCATTACAAATGCAGGAACCAGAGCCAAAGCACAGCAAGAGGGAAGTCTGTATCCTTACAATGAGCAGCTGTGTGAAAGTTTTGGGCTGAGTTGGGCTAAGGCATCTAGAACTCTCTCCATGTCTGCTCCTGATTAGACTACCTAGAACTCACAGTTCTTTTTGGAGGGGCTGGGATGAGGGGGTTACATTTAATTACCCTCTTCCTTCCTTCTTAAAGTGAAATAGTTAAAGATATGTTCTCATACACAAAGCAGATCAGATCCATTACCTGTCTGAATGACACCACCGCACAGTCGGTGTTGGCTGGGACTAACATCTGACTCCATCTGGGCAAAAATTAAAGGACAACAAAGTCTCAATCGCTACCCAACCACCTAGGTGTATAAAGCATACTTAGAAATCAGTGCTTGTTGGTAGGATTACTAAGCAAATAAATTTAAGGCAAAGCTGGAATAATAGGAAATGAAGTGCATACTTTCTTCCCTACGATGCAAGATTAAGGCCTCTGCCGAGAGAGATTGCTTTAAAACGGGAAGAGTCTCCCTGCCTCTCATTAACAAGGGACCCCACACATGAAGGAGGAAGCTAAAGACCAAGAGCATTTAAACAGGCGAACTACTGACTTTGGGACAACCATCTCCAGAGTTTGATTCAAAACCATCCAATGTACTGATTGATGTGGCACATCAATGAGGCCAAATCTGCCAAGGGCCACATCATGGATAAATGTCAGATACAGACACTTCAGTAGGAAACATCGCTTTGTTTATACAGGTCTAAATTTTAACAATAGAACCCTTAGGAAAAATGAGGAACAAAATGCTACGTTCACACAAAATCTTTGTGCTTAGTTTGTAAAAAGGTATCAGAACAGTTCCAACAAATCGGCTCATTCTTGAACACAAATGTCCCTTGATTGCACCTCTCGGCTCCTCAGCCGTCGGTGTTGGAACTGCAGAAACACGACTCCCTCCGTGGGGGTCACGGGGAGGCCGCTCGCTCGCCAGAGCCCCCCACGAGCTGCTCCGACAGCTCCATCACCCTTCCCGGGGGTCGCCGCCCAAGGTCTCGGTGAGGAGGGGGAGGCTCCATGTAAGGCCATTTAAGTGTAAAATGACAAAATCATCGAAAGTGAACAAGCCACCAAGTTTCTCTTCAGTGGAGGGAGGGGAAAACAGAGGGGTTTCTACACCAATTAAATAAGACTTTGGAACAGTCTGTAAAACAAGAGAGAATTGATTTCTCAAAATTCAATAAAAAGAAAATGAAAACAATGAGCTCATCTCTCATTTTCAGAAAGATGAATTATGGAAATTCTCTCAAATTTATGCAACAGGCTTAATTTTGAACCTTGGGAAGGAAGGAACCTCCTCCCATTTTCTCTTTCCACGTTTTATGGTCAAGTTGCTATTGTCAATTCTTTGAATAGCGACATCAGCCATGATGTGAATCATGGGGACGTGACGATTTGCTTGCGCTGAGATGCAAATACACGATGGGAAGTTATGCATACGGCACAGAACTAAAAACAAAAAGGTGAAGCAAACTTTATTTATTTTCAGGTAAAAACAGTCACCTGGTGGATTATTGCATTATTGCAGATTTGAGAAATCAGCACATGAAACAACTGGACAGAGCATTGCTTACAGGTGCTTTCATCGGTGCCGAGACAAAGGCCGAACTGCTCGTCCCAGGTTTGCACTGGGGGCGGGGGGGGGGGGGGGGAAGGAAGAAGACTCTGAACAAAAACTCAGAACAAGGACAAGGGCGAAAAAAATTCTTTTACTCCAACAGGGAATGAAAACTGTTAAGTCTGTTGAAAACGTTACATCAACTCAGAATGTTCTGGGGTCTGAGGACAATCGATCCTGGCCGGCCGAGCTGCAGGCTCTTTAACCTGCGCGGAGGGAACGGGTGAGCTTTGCCGGCCTCAGCCCAGAGGCTGCTGTGGTCGCCGGAATCACCGTGTTGCCGGGAAAAGGCCAGCAGTGCCCTACAGCTAGATTCAAACTAAGCTATGAGAAAAGTCTACCGAGCTACGAAGGCTGAATTATACTGACAGTATATTTCTGTTCGATGAGCTTTAAATTATATCTTAACTTAAGAGAGAACACGGAACAGCAGAAGCCCAGCCAGGGCTAACGGAGATGGAACCACCGTGAGTGCCATATACGGAAGAGCCGTGGGGACCGCAGACAATACGTGACTCAGGGACGGCCATCGGGGGGAATGGAAAGCACAGAGAGCTAACCTACGAGACCGTATCTGTCAGCTGCACGTGAGCTGGAATTTCTGTACTTATGTGCAAGAGTTGTCTTTGGAGGAAACAAAACTGCAGACTTAGCTCGATGGATACACACAGCCCAGAATTAAACTGCACAGCGACATTTATTGTTTCAGCCTGGAAAAACATCCCTTTTTTTAAATTTCACACAGCAAAGCAAGTTAAAAACTTCACTCATCAAATAAATGATAATTTAAACAAGAACTTGCTAAAGAAACCTCATCACAACAACGTTTTAGGGCCTGATCACTTTTAAGTCCATGGGGCCATTAATGGATATCAACCAAGTGTCTCTTGTATAATCTGCAAGCCGTTTTTCCTACAACAAGAAGGCGTAACATGTTTCCTTGACTCAGGTGATACATTTAGAAAAGAAATCATGATTTTTTTTCTTTTGCTGTAACAGGCAGACACTGCATTTCTCGGTGTGATCAGGAAAGATGGAACGACTGCTGCCCTTCTCTCGCGGCGATCAGCAGCTTCTCACGCATGATCTCGATGCTCGAGTAGTCTGGCAACTTCAGATAGTTCACACAAGTCATCACGGACGGCAGGAAGTCATCGGGGTTTTCCGTTGACTCGAATGTCTTCCGGACAATTGTCAAAGGTGGATTCAAACTCCGGAAGCCTGATGAGAGGGGAAGGAAAGAAGACCAAGGAACTTTGTGAGTGTGAAGGACGCCTATACGGCCAGCTCAGAGGAGACCACTTCCTCGGCCGGGAGAAGATCAATCTGGAATCCCAAACACACCCTTCTTCTGCTACTACCACAGGGAAACATCGCACTGCCTTGCTCTACGGGGTTACACCCCCCAACACACACACGTGTTCTGTCTTGCTTGGCAATTAAATCTATACAATCTATATACGTTTAGCGTAAGGCGACTGGCATCTGCTTTATTTACCGTAAAAAGTCCTCGTATAACATGGAGACAAACAGTTCCTTAGGCTTTCTGACTTTTAAAATAGAATACCGATTCGACTCCTAGCAGGAGTAACTCACTTCTAGGAGAGTAGACTGTATAAAGCACTCTCCTCTAAGAGTTTGTAGTTCAAACGGCCTGAGGATCGGAATTTTATCCAGAAAAGTAGCACCGTGTGTTCATGAACAATGCTACTTCAATGTGTTTAAGAGACAGTCCCTATGAATTCCCTGCTGGTGACAGCTCTTATCCATTGCAAAACAAAGTGAAAACTGGGAAGCATTATGGTGTTCGGATAACTAAGGCCCTGGAAGGCAAATACAGAATATCCTGCTGTGGGTATGAAGTGTCTGTCTGTCTGACACGCACATTTACCCACCGAGCAAAGGCATACCCACCTCCGACAGGCAATCTTGGGCTACCTGTCACAAACTGGAGGAATAACCGCTGCTGCTCATTATCAAAACTACTGAGAATCTCAAACAAGAACTTCACAGCCCGACTACAACAGAAATAAAGAACCACAATCATTACATCGTATTAAAATACAGTTCTGAATCACCCCACAAGGCCGACTCTCACAATTAGCTACAGACTGTAAAAATTTATAATTATGGGTACCTATGAATTCACATCACAGTACACTCTGAAATCAAAATGGTTTCTGTTGTAACAGCTGGAATTCAAAGGGCAGGATTACTGTGACAAGTAAGACTTGTCAGGGACTGAACAGATGTCTCCGTTTTACGACACAGAAAAATGGGTAATGGGGTGAGACCTGTGCTCTCCCCTCTCTCCCTGCCGTTCATTTTTGCAGAAATGCTTGAGAAAGAATCTCTGGGTCCTAAGGTCTTAACAGAAACAAGGCCAAAATATCAGAAAGTTTCCTTTAAAATAGGTAGACAAACTGAGGGTGCCGGGATGGCTCAGTCGGTTAAGCGCCTGCCTTTGCCCTAGGTCATGATCTCAGGGTCCTGGGATCGAGCCCCTCATGAGGATCCCTGCTCCTCGGGGAGTCTGTTTCTCCCTCTGCCCCTCTCCCCACTCATGCCCATGCTCTCTCTCTCTCTCTCCTAAATAAATAAATAAATCTTTAAAAAATTTTTTAAATAGGCAGGCAAATTTAAAAATGTTTTTAATGTGTATACATACACACACCACCCAATTCTTGAGCATAAACTGAACACCCAGCAGATCCCACTCCTCACCTGTCGTGAGTATAACCGTGGTCTGGCCTGCAGCATTCCATCAGTGTCTTCGCATCCCAAGTGTCTGCTTTACTGCCACACAAGAGCTGATCCAGCTGTGTGTTTACACAATGGTAACAAATTACTACAGACAGCTGCGGAACGGAAAACTCACCGGGCATGTTCTGCAGCATGCCGGTGTAATACAGGTCGACACGTGCCAAATACAAATATCATTTTCAGCATCAAAACGCTCTGCTGAGGACCTCTTTTTCTAACAATGTGCTCTTGTGCTGCGCTTCCAGAATCAATCTCCTCTCCAGCTGCAGGAATAGGAACTGGGTACCTATGGTGCAGGGAATAGGTCCTGGAGAAACCTTTTGTCGCCAACAAAACACACCTGGGACGAACCCCTGGCTTAAGTTTTCCTAACTCTTCTCATGTCTTTAGAGGCTTTCACTTGATAATCTACTTCTAACCAGGGAGAGTTCATAAATCCTGTTTTCTAGAAACACAAGGGTATACAATAAAGGAAGCCAAGACACAGACTACTGAGCTGGAGAGAGAAGTGGGAGAAGCGGGAGGAGCAAGCCGAACAGGGACGCAGCGAATGGGTAGCTTTCTCACTTTGTAAAGAGAGGCAGATGGCGGCCAGATGGCGGCTGCGGCGGCGCGGGGACCGGGCTAGCCATCACAGGGGGAGCATTAGAAAGCAAAGAAGCGCTCGTGTCTCCGTGGAAAATCTAACATCAGCTTCAAATTAAACCACCTTTTCTCTGGTTAACTGCCCGTCTGTAGAATGATTGCATACTTTGGGAAAATCCAAGTCAGGGCATCTCAAATTTAGAATCTACTGTGCGTCACCCACTGTCAGGTACTTGAGGCATCCTGTTAGTAAGACACAGGTTATTGCAATTTATGGATGAGGCAGGCAGATCAGATAGGATAACCTAGATACGGTCCGACAGGTAAGTGGTGGGGACCAGAATTCAATTCCAGGAGCAACACCTGCTGCTTTCAATTCCAGGTGACACTCAGCGCCTCCAAGTGTCAGGTACACCACCTGCTTCAGTAAGTGGCAAATCGGAGTGGACATAAAACATCGTAATGGAGGGCGCCTGGGTGGCTCAGTGGGTTAAAGCCTCTGCCTTTGGCTTAGGTCATGATCTCAGGGTCCTGGGATCGAGCCCCGCATCGGGCTCTCTGCTCAGCCGGGAGCCTGCTTCCTCCTCTCTCTCTGCCTGCCTCTCTGCCTACTTGTGATCTCTCTCTCATTCTCTGTCAAATAAATAAATAAAGTCTTTAAAAAAAAAATCGTCATGGAGATTCACAATGCTAAGTCATTCAAAGGTAGCTGGATTCAGCCAGTAATAGGCATGTATTCTGAAGTTACTGCTCAAATAATAAACAAAAGGGATTCCGAACTGTCGCTCCTTTCTATGCCAGATCATACTGGTGAGTGGCTTTTCAGACTCTTGTTGCACTTAAGAAGGCTGGAAAACTGCAAGTACGCTCGTGTCCCCCTTCTCAACAGTATCTGCAACACTTCCTTAAAACTTCAAGGACTGACTCCAATCATAAAGCGATGTCTCATCTAATCCAGGAAGTTTAGGTTTAAAAAGAAGTGCATCCTCCTCTGTGTTCCCTATTGTGGACCCAGGGCCCTCCCTGCCAGCCCCAGCGCCCCAGACGCTGGCACTCCATTCCCCCGGGGCAGCACCCAGGGTCAGGTGACAACGGGGCTATGTGCTCACCAATCACACACAGACCCCACTCCCAAAGAGTTCAGTCATATTTAGTATTTACATAATACAGAATGTTACATTTATATCATATTTTGTATTTAATACTCTTCTTTGCTCAGGAAATGATCTTTGCCAAACCTCCCACAGCCCCAGCCCCGCTTGGTTTCTGTTGTTGTGTGCAACAATCTCTGGCTAGCTGGCTCAGAGACAGCTCACTAACATAACTACAGACACACACACAGCGACGAGCCGGTCTTTCTCTTAGAGACAAACTACTCACTTCTTCCGGGTAGAAGTACTGAAGGTGACTAAGTGGGAAGACGGATTCAAATCCATCTCTGAAGGAATCGAATTGCCTGGAAACGCCTTCATTTAGTGCCCAGAATATAACCAGCTGCAAAAAGAAAGGTCTTTTAGGAACCCTGACAAGATTTCATTTCTCTTTCCTATTCAGTATGTGGTAAAGTACAGTGAAACCTCCTTCCTGATCACTTAGAAAAACATCAACGAAAAAGAAAAAACAAAACACAAGTTATTAAAGTCTCTAAATTACCTCTCAGAAAACTGCATAAAAGGTCACTCAGGTCAACTTCTAACTAGGGGCCTGGCCAATAAGAAAATGTAAGACAACAACAACAAAACAAACAAAACAGCCCACGAGCATTTATATTTAGTTTTTAAAATTCATTTATGTGAAATTCCAATGGCACAGGAGAGTACCTTCCCAGATGAGAAGCAGATGAGAGTTTCCCAAGAGGATAAAATGTTATTGAGAAGTAAAGCTGATGTTTCAAGATTCACAATTACTGTTAAGTGTTCTGAATTTTTAATGTGAAAATTTTAGATCTAAATCCTGATTAAGTTCCTAGAAGCCAGCCCCTCCACTTCACTTAGAAAAGGGCCAACTGCGGAAATGCAGTCCCACAAAACTGAAAAGTAACAAAGCACCTGTTATCGGTCCAACAGTATCTAGTCATCAATGACTCTGGCTAACCCAATGGGTTCAAGAAATACAGGACATGTTCAGATAAAAATGAAAACAAAAACACAAGCATTATTACCAATTATTTTCAGAGAACCTTCATCTGGTCATTTGCCAGTAGGCTAAAAGGTCAGCCTTCTCGAGGTGAGGAAAAAAGCAGATAAACTGGGCAGACAGTCCTCTGAATATTAAAGGGAATGTCTGTCAGCCACAGGACTGCTAGGGACACTAAATAATGTCTAAAGGCCTCTGCTCATATTATCTACTCTCTCTGGCAGATGAAGAAACAAGAGCCAACATCTGTCAAAGGTTCTATCTAAAATCCCACTGTTGGTTGCTGGAAAACCCAAGTCTGGGTGTAGATGGTATTCTAACTTGAACCCAGCGCTCTTCCCACTTGAGGTCAGAAATAAACCAAAAGAAAACTTTTCAAAAAGTAGTAATAAAGATCTACAGAAATTATAACTTAAAATAGAATTTCTTTTCAATACAAAATAATTTTCCCTTTATTTAGCAAATATAGTTAAGAACCATAAATTAAATTTGCTACCCCCCTAAACACGTGTGTGTGTGTGTGTGTGTGTGTGTGTGTGTTAATTCTATCAAGTTAGCCACTTTGATAGAAAGACAAAATGCAGTTTAGCGAGAACACAGGTGATGGCTCCTTTTCACTGATTTCTTTGAAATGAAGACAATGTGATGTTATCAGTATTCAAAGCCTGAAGACAGCAGAGGTCACATGAGGCATCATGAACTATCTGACACATTCTCTCAAGCGCAGACGGAGGCTAAGGCCTGAAGAAATGGAAGTGACGCAGTGATCCTGGGTGCCAAGGGTCTCAGCTGGGCAGGACAGGCAGCGTCCCCTCCCCCCACCCACCCCAGAACAGGGCCACCAGGAAGCCCTGCGTCCCCATGCTGGCCTTCTCCCCGAAGGGCGCCGCCACTACGTACTCTCAGATACTCCTCCAAATTGTGGATGGTGACTGGTATATCCTTTCCTCCTTTCTTCAGTTCGATGTTGGGAAACCCTGGCAGAGTGAAATCCAATCCTAGATCTTCAACTGAGCAGCCATTCATCGTCAGGGTTTCTAATGCATATTGTAGACTCTCTTTGGTCTAAAAGTGGAGAATGAGAGATGTCAAGCACTGTCTTTCACTTGGTTCTGTGTCTGTGTTTATACAACAAAAGATATGCTAGTACATTTTAAGGGTTCCTTCCGCTCTTACAGTATTTGTTTTTGTGTCTTCATCGGCACATGAACAAGTCACAGATCCCAAAGGAAATAATCTTAAGCACCTCAGAGTCCAACTATTTTTATATGGGGAAAATTAAGCTTACTTAAGTGTTCCCTCAAAATGAGATGTCTGTCAATGTGACATTTCGGATTTCACAGAGAAGTCATGACTGCTTACATGATGGTCCATCTGAGACTGGTTATAGAGCCAGACAAACTTTTCCTAAATTCTTTATTAATCTTAATGAATCCAATTACATATATAGTTAATTACCATTCTGTAGACAGGAAACCGTAGATACAAATAATGATTACTCGAGTAAACACAAATAATGCACTATCTAAGGAATGGTAATTAACTTTCCCCCCCGAAAAGCTCAAATCTAAGGAACACCCTGGAGATTCCTCATCCTATGACTTTAGGACTACAACAGATCTGTATCCACGCAATAATGCTGCAGTGAAGACAGATTCCAACAGAGCCCTCGAGTCATGCTCTAAAGACAAATGTTAAAAGTAGTTTGTGTTATTTACTTTTTTAAATGCTTACAAATATTTAAGGCTTATACAAAAATATGTATTTTTAGATTAGAAATCAAAGACCAACATGCCAAACTGCAAATGAAGGTACCGAAAATGAAGGTATATGGAGAGAAAGAAGCAAAATGGCTTTTCAAATTGGAAATACCTCCTAGTATGAAATTCCCAGCGGCTAAACAGTCCAGGTGCAAGAAATTAGTCATTTAAGCTAAAAAAAGCTAGGAAGTTCTGATTTAAAATTAGTCATTTTTAAAAAGGAAATGAAAGCCATTGAGGATTCCAGATTCATTCAGAATGCAGAAGAAGAGACAGCACTGAGATGAAGGGATAATCTTAATCTGTCCTTCTCTGGAAAAGCCTGTGCTTAGTAGGTCTCTCCTCAGCTTCAGGTGAATCATTTGATGAAACCCGAAGGGATGCCTTTCATTTCATGTTTAAGATATTCTTCAGAAAGACTAGACAGTAATCACCAGCATCTCTCGAATGTTCTCCTCCCGGAAAGCTCTCAGAACTGCCCCCCACCCCTCGCACAGATCAAGGGAGTCACTGCCATCCTGACGGAAAGTCTCTTCTCCCAGAGCCACTTAAGCAACATCTTATGTATAAAAGTTTGCATTACAAAATGCTATCATTGAGAGGAATCTAGAATATATAGTGTCCCCGAGATATTTAAAAGGAACTCACTGTTCATTTCTCTAGACCTTACATTGTTAAATCGAGAGCTAGCAGACGTCAGCCCATTTCCAATGTTATCTTTTACGAATTTACACTACCAAGTTTGTTGCGTCGGTACACTTTGTAAACAATGAGGTGAGGGGCTCCAGAATGCCACACGCCCCCGTTCCTCACACGCCGGATGACGACTAGTCAATACAGTGGAGCCGTTTCCCTGGACTGTGGTTTCTGTGGTTTCTATGCATTCATGCTTTTAAGTTGACAACATCAAAAATAAAGAGTGAAGATCTGCAGAACAAATCTCAAAAAAGAGTTGAAGAGAACGGGTGGCATGCTGCAAAAGGTGTAAGAGTGAAGGCTCCAGAGCAGACCGCCCCCGTGCCATCTCCAGCTCTCCCACGCTCCGGATCCCTGACCTTGGCCTGTTCCTCAACTTATCCGCCTGGAGTGTCAAAGGTGCAGAGAAGGAGAAGAGAAATACCTAAGTCTCTGAGGGGTGTTGTGGATTAAATAAATTAATATACATATGGAACGTGGAACAATGCTATTGAGTTTTACTTTCTTTCCTTCCTTTTTGGGGGCCATTATTTACCTAAGAGATGATTCCAAATAAGACTGCATTCGTTTTAAAAATTTACAATGTCAGTAAGCATAAAACTGATTCTAAAAGTCCTAAGACAACAGATCTTCTATGGAAAAGATGGACTTGATCTCTTTTAAATGCCAATTTCTCTCAATAAACAAACTTATTTTTCCAAAAATCACCAATTAATAAGGGGGATAAAATTAATTCCCTTACAAATGACCTTCTTCTCGGATAACAAGGCATTCTAAAATCCCCATCTGTTGACAGCTCCTCTCCAGTTTATCAGGAGATGGGACACTTTCGCTACACAATCTCCTCTATTCTTACTTTACACAATTTATAAAATGGGAGTTGATTTAACACTGGTCCACACTGCCTGCCCAAATATAGCTTACTGAATCTGTGCCACTGCTTTTTAAATAAAAACTTGTCTTCTTCTGCCTGATACAGAACCCACTATTAATCTCAGACTGTGTCAAATCATTTTCAATCTCTTAGTAATAGGTAAAGAATATACATTAATGATATAAAGCTCAAGATTACCCATTCTAATAAAAAGAAGCCTCAACAGGTGTTACTAAGAAATAGTGAACACCCACTATGACCTTTAAAATTATTTTCCTGATCTTTCTAGGAACAAATGGGACTGTTCCTAAATTAAGCTACCTTTCTGGAAAAACAATCTGTCCTGAGGATAGTTTTTATTGATTCAAATGCTTACTAAAAAAATTCTGTATGATACAGTATCTGTCCAGATACATAATGCCCATCTAAAATTTAATAAGTAAGAGCCTTACGGGTTCAAGTCAGGAGTGTTTTTCACTTATTGGTTAATCAAGCTGTTTATTTATCACCTGCTGTTTTTATAGGTCACCTTACCCACTGTGAAATCGTTTCAGTCATTCTAATAAAAAAATTAAACTCTTCTAAAATAAAATAAGTAAAATAATATAAAATAATAACTGAGTCAAATATAAACCATTTAACAAAGACCTCATCTTGTAACAGTAAGAAACTGATCCACTTGACCATTTCCTCATCTTCTAAGCTTACCTGGGATTTATCTTGTTCAAGTCTTTTCTTCTGTCTGACAATGTCTTCTAGGTGATACACTGATCTGGCTACGACCGGGTCAATGTCAAACAAATCATGCGACGTCAGTGAAGTTTCCTGCCTCAGCATCCACTTATAAAAGGGTAAGCCAAGGGGAAGGTCCACCTGAAAGGAAGTACACAAAACATTCTAACGGTCACGCTAAGCTTCTAGAACCGCCTCAGTTCTGTAACCGACGCTCGAAGAAACTGTTTATAAAGGCTGGGTAATAACGCCCCACCCTTTCGAAAAAACACATTTTGGAACTGTTTCCCTCATTATACACAATTGTTCCCATTTTAAACCCAATTTGGGGCCCTGATACCGTGAAAATTTTAGTAGACCAAAGAATCCTATTTAAACACTGACCCTAAAAAAGGTTATCTTTCAATAATGGACATATATTCTCCATAAGGGCCTCCAAACTAAGAGAGGTTTACAGGAATCTTAATCTATTTGGGACGAGTAAACTAAATTCCACTGTGGTCTGTTACTGCACATCTGGGGGGGAAAAGAGGTTAAAAAGAACCAACTAATTAAAATTGAAAAAATGTAACTTCTAAAATAACTGATTAACAGCCCATTCTGCGGGCACAGCAAAATTGTCAGCTGGGAAACTTGACACTGGATCAAAGAAAATGTCTTCTACACACTGACCAAGTATCTCGGAAAATGTAAGAAGAGGAAATAAAGAAAAAAGCCTGGCAACACTCAGACCTCTGTGAACCCTTAGTTCACGGGTTATTGTCCCTCTGGAAGGCCAATGATGACTGACTGCAGTTCGGTTGCAAAAAGCTCAGGCTTTCCTAAAAGAATTAAAAATCTAGCAACAAATACTTTAAAACCACCCTTCCCACTGCCTGATTCTCTGAACCCTCACTACTGCAGGAATGCTTCATAAAGCACTTTGGCATCACCTGGGACCTCGTATGTAAATGTGCAATCGTGGACCTCACCTGAGTCACCGAACCTGAATTAGCGTTTTTATTTTTTTTTTTTAAAGATTTTATTCATTTCACAGAGGGAGAGAGATCACAAGTAGGCAGAGAGGCAGGCAGAGAGAGAGGNAAACCTGAATTAGCGTTTTTATTTATTTATTTATTTATTTATTTTTAAAGATTTTATTCATTTCACAGAGGGAGAGATCACAAGTAGGCAGAGAGGCAGGCAGAGAGAGAGGGGGAAGCAGGCTCCCCGCCGAGCAGAGAGCCTGACGCGGGCCTCGATCCCAGGACCCTGAGATCATGACCTGAGCCGAAAGCAGAGGCTTTAACCCACTGAGCCACCCAGGCGCCCGTATTAGCGTTTTTAAATAGAATTTCCGCGTAAGTCATATGCACACCGAAGTCTGTGAAACACTGTTTTAAAATACAGCATGAAGTGCAGAGGATCGAGATACTTTCAGAGTACACAGATACAAAAAATTGTAGACAAGCAAAGAATCCTAAACTTACCAATCTGAAATCCATGATAGCCTTGGCCATTAATTTTCCTAAGAAGCGAAACTTCATCTTAACCTTTGCGATGTGAGCTGGCTTAGCCGTCCTACCAAAGGGAAGTGCAAACAGGCCCTGGAGGTTTTGAATATACTTGGTCCCTTCTTGGCTTCCTATAAAATGAGCAAGTCACAAAATTTTAGATGCTATTTCCCAAAACAAAGTAAGACAGGACAAAACCTGATCACTAAGAACATCTAAGAAATTCAGTATTCTCAAAATCAGACAGATCATGGAACGAAGTCCTCTAGAGCTGGAAGAGAAAACAAGGGCTGAAAGTTGAATTAAGGTCAGAGACCACGGCCCTCCACTAGAAATCAGATCTATTTAATGAATTATAAAAGCCCTTTTACCTGCTCTGCAAAACACAAACTGACTGGCTCACAAATTAAGATTACCTTTTGGATTGCTAAGAGTCACTTCTTCACCTCTCCAGAGACCCAAGTCAGCTCTCTGTAGTTCCTGAGATACAAGTGCATAAAACTCCAGTGTAGGCCCAAGACCTGTGCCAACCTGCAGAAGGACAAAAGTAGAACAATTTCAATTTTCAGACTTTACGCTGCCTTTTTCTTGGGCCAACCTTTTCACAGTGTGGATACCAGCAGCGACTGTTTATCTCACGCGACATTTCCCAAACCGTCCGGACTACGCTCCAGTAGGCCTGGTCCCCTGGGCCCAGAACGAGCCCCCATCTGTCCCGGCCCAGGACCCTCACATTCGCACCGTCCGCTTCAGGCGCACAGACTGACAACAGCACCGCTGAAGCTCTTGCGTCCCTGGGGAATAAGAAGGCTTTGTCTGAGGCTGGATCTCCTTCCAGAGCCCTCTCAGCCTGAAACCGGCTCAAATGCCATCTCCTCAGGAGAAGCCCCCTCTTTGGCCCAGGTGACACTGCTCCTTTTTCTTCAGGACTCCTTGTTCAGCGACTTCTCACATCACCTCCTCACAGGGCCCCAACGTCATTCTGTGTTTGCATTTCTCCCTTGAGGGCAACTTCAACCCACCTTTGTACCCTCGGGCGGGCCCAGAGGCACAGCAGCCACTGAAGCTGAAGTTACTCAGTCTGCTGAGTAACACAGGGCTCAGAGGTCAGACCTGCGCCAGCACCCCCCCCCTGGGGGGGGCTGACTTAGCCTCAGAGTGGGGGGTCAGTGCCTCTCCAGCCCTGAAACTCGTGAGAGCTTTATCACTCGGTCCGCGTGGAGATGGCGAGCGTGTCCCGAAGATTCTCTCGCTTGGTAGGTCTAGTTTAGAGTCTGGGCACTGGGTTTTTTTTAATTTTTTTCCTTAAGATTTTATTTATTCATTTGAGAGAGAGAGAGACAGAGAGAACACAAGCAGTGGGAGAGGCAGAAGGAGAGGGAGAAGCAGACTCATCACCGAGCTGGGAGCCCGGCATGGGGCTCGATCCCAGGATCGGGAGATCGTGACCCGAACCGAAGGCAGACAGATGCCCAACCATGTGAGCCACCCAGGAGCCCTGGGCACTAGTATTTTTTTTTTCTTTTAAAGATTTTATTTATTTATTTGACAGAGAGAGAGAGAGAGAGAGAGAGAGATCACAAGTAGGGTGAGAGGCAGGCAGAGAGAAGCAGGCTCCCGATTGAGCAGGGAGCCCGATGTGGGACTCAATCCCAGGACCCTGAGATCATGACCATGAAGGCAGAGGCTTTAACCCAATGAGCCCACTCAGGCGCCCTGGGCACTGGTATTTTTAAAAACAGCCTTGACGTGACTGTACAGCTTTGAATGAACCCCCCCCCACCCCCCGCTCCATGAGAGGTATCCCGTGTCCATGTTCATAGCCTAGTTATTCCTTCATGTTCTACCAGCTCGGACCATAAATTAGATATGCAGTTTATGACAAGTTAATACAGTTTACGGGCTACATCAAACCATCATCCTGGTCAAGAGAACAAGCGTTCACTTAAGAGATTATTTGCAAATAATGGGCATTATTTTATCAATATCGGTTACTTTTTACAAGTATCCAAACTAGTTTAACAGATTAGATGCAATCCACCAAATATTTCACTCTAACTTTGCAAACAATGACACATCAGGTTGGATGTGGTGACACCTTCTGGATCCACCCCTGTCCCTTTGTTACTATTCCATAGCAGTAAATGGCATCTGCGTTCCCCCAGGGTGCCAACAAAACCTTCGCATTTCTTTTTTTCCCTCGGCACATTCCAACCCATCATTCAACACTGTGAGCCCCCCTTCAAAATGTATTCCAAACTGGTCCCTGATGTGCTCTACAGCTAGAGGCTCCCCCATGCTCTCTGCACCAGCACTCTCAGAGTCCAGTGTCACAGTGCGGAGAGGCCTCCCATCTCACTCAGAGCAAAAGCTCAAGTTCTTCCGTGGCCTGCCCCACCTGGGTGATCCCTCCCATAACTTGATTCATACTGGGGCTGGTCCTTCAGCAAAGGGCCAGGAATCTGCCTCGGGGCTTTTGTTTCTCTGTTCTTTCACTTAGAGATACGCTTCCCTAAATGGTAATGACTTGCCTCTGCTCAAATGTCCTCTTAACCACCCCAGCTCTTCCCCATCACCATCCATCTTATCCTGCTTTAATTTTCTTCATCAAGCGGCCTATCATGCATATGCGTAAGTATGTGGGAAAAAAAAAAAGTTCTGTGATGGTAGGAATTCTGTATACTTTGTTCTCCACTGAATCCTGAGTACTGGCGGAGAGGAAGGAAAGAGAAGCCAAAAGAAAAAAACTGCAGTAACATGTGATATCCACCAGATGGTGCTTTAGAGCCACTTAAATTTTTTTCTGCCTTTAGCATAACTACCCTAGGCTAAATAGAAATCACAAATCAGATCAGTCTAATTCCTTCATCCAAGGAATGGGCTGTTATTTCTAAAGGTAAAACAGACTTAAAATATTAAATGGCATGGGTATTGCTGTAAACATGTCATCACAGCAAATCTGTGAGGGTGGAAGGAGGTCAAAGCTGTCCTGGCAATTCACCCTGTCCCCTGGGCTGGCCAGAGGCCCCGTCGTAGATCAACCTGATTTTTTCAGGCGTCTATTCTACTCAGCCACTCCACTAGAAAGGTAGGTACTCTGGTTTTGCTTCATTTGTTTTTATTTATTTATTTATTTTAAAGATTTTATTTATTTATTTGATACAGAGAGAGAGATCAGATCACAAGTCAGCAGAGAGGCAGGCAGAGAGAGAGGAGGAAGCAGGCTCCTTGCTGAGCAGGGAGCCCAATGCGGGCCTCGGTCCCAGGACCCTGAGATCATGACCTGAGCCGAAGGCAGGGGCGTTAACCCACTGAGCCACCCAGGCGCCCTTGCTTCATTTGTTTTTAAAGGAAGGAAAAGCATAAAGCTCTAGAAGTAAAAACACAGCAAAATGAATTTTGACAATTTAGTCTTTGTTTTTCAAAAGCTAACACATACTCGCACTTACCACATGACAATGTTCGACTGCTAATCATTCTAACACCACAGGATGAAAAGGTTCATCTCTTCTGCCCCTCCTGAGGTATCACCGAGCACCTTACAGAACTGCCCAGTGTCAGTCAGTCAGCACGGGCGCCAGACTGCACAGCCCATGTTCCTAACACTTCACACTCCCGGAGGTTGGTCATTCGTAGCCCCAGCCAATCCTGGAGCTTAAAGACTCTAAACTTAGACACTGGTTTACCAATCATCCCTGTTGAAGATGGGGCCCATCTGGATTTGATACTTTGAATCAGGATTCTTCTAGAGCTACTCTGAAGTCTTCCTAATGGCCACTTGCAGGCTTGTATGGTTGAATCTGATTCTAAAAAGTGAGTATTCCTCCCAAGCCCTATTCCCCAATGATCCTCCTAGAATCTTCTCAGAATTAGTAGGTAGGACCCAGCAACGAAGGTTATAAAGTTATGACTTCTGTATCAGTAACTCAATTAGGATGATCCACAGCACAATCAATGCGATACTATCCTGAAGTTGTTTAGGTTCCATGTGAGATGCAATTTGAACAGAACCATGAAGGATGCGAGAGGGAAGGAAAGATTTTCCTGACAAGAAAAAAATATACTGGGGTAAAAATGTAAAAATCAAAGTTAAAAATAAACTCAGGAAAAGAAGTCACCTGGGGCAGAGGTCTTGCAGTTTTATGAAGAGGAAATCTGAGCATGTAAACATCTGAAGGACTGCACCCTCTGAACAAGAGGCACGATCAGGGTGGACTCTTTCATCCTGACTTTTTTTTTTTTTAAGATTTTATATACTTATTGGACAGAGAGAGAGATCACAAGCAGGCAGAGAGGCAGGCAGAGGGAGAGGAGGAAGCAGGCTCCCCGCTGAGCAGAGAGCCCGATACCGGCCTTGATCCCAAAACCCTGAGATCATGACCTGAGCCGAAGGCAGAGGCTTTAACCCACTGAGCCATCCTGACTTCTTACCCCCACTCCATCTCCCTCCATCCTATCACTTCCAGAGTAACTACTCACTTCTGCTACTCACCACCAAGCTCAATCCATCGCTCAAACCACAACCTTTGGTCCCCTAGTTCTCCGCCGCTCTCTTCCATTAGGTCTAACTCTATGAACCTGCTCACATGCTCCTGGGACAGTAGGACTTGTCTGAAAGCCTCGTCCACTTGATACCTATATACTCTGCTCACCAGCCACATGCATTTGTACCTCTGTCCTGTGGACAACTGTCTACTTTCTCGGTCACGACAAACGACTTCAAGTTTTAATTTTGATGACTAAATACTCTCAAATTAACTTTCAAAAGACTTAATGAGATGAAAATGCCTAAGAAAAATTAAAATCGTAATTAAAATTCCTTGGATAGGTAATACTGCAGACTGTTAGAAGTTGTACTGTAACTCACATTTTACAGACAAAGAAACGGAGGGGCAGAGTGACTCGCTATTATAAATAAATAATCAGTGCAATAGAAGATTTGGAAATTTTAGGTCTATAAGAGTTTTAGAAGTCCAAACATTCTCAAGTTGTCTCTTAAATTTAGGGGAAAAAGGGAGGAAAGTATCCTCAAGAGACTCAGTATTTCAGTTAAAATATAGAGAAAACTATTAATAGAATCTCCTGAGGAACTGTTTAAAAGTGCCTCAAAAGAAATAAATGACAAAGGTTAGAAAGGAAGTAAAACCATACATATTTTTTTCACAGCCGACACGACTGTCCAATACCACAGGTGAGCCAACTATGGCTCTGGCCCACTTCCTGTTTTTGTACCATCTGCAAGCTAACAGTGGTTTTAATAATTTCAGTGGTTGAAAAATCGTGAATAATATCTCACCACATATGAAAATTATATGAACTTCAAATTTCATTGACAATAAAATTTTGCTGGAACATGGCCAGGCTCATTTGTGTTAAGTGTCGTCTCTGGCCACTTTCCTGTTTGTACAACAAAGGCAAAATGGGAGTGGTCGCGATGGAGACTGTAGGGCCCACAACCCCTGCATATTTTTTTCGGAGTTTCCCAAACCTGGGTTCTGCAATAATCCTAAATGATCTATTAAAAAGTTATTAGAACTGGTAATTATCAAGGTCACATAATGTCAAGATACAAAAATCAACTAATTCTACAAACTAACAGCAACCAGAAAATAAGGAGAGAGTATCATTTTCAACATCATCACCAAACATGAAATATTTGGGGAGAAATCTGACAAAACATGCACATGAAAGACCTCTAGACTTAATAAGTGAAACAGAGAGAGAGAAAAAGACCTAAACAAATGGAAGTCTACGTGGTGTTCAAGAACTCCACAACTTGACACTATACATGTCAATTTTCTCCCAAACTGACCCAAATTCGACACAATCCCAATCAATACCCTGTGAGACCTTTTGTAGACACTGACAAGCTGATTCTAAAATTTACACAGAAACACTAGGGACTGAGAAATAACCACGACATTGACAAAGAAAAACAAGGTTGGAGAACTCATACTACCTGACTTCAAGACTAACCGTAAAGGCATAGTAATCAAGACAGTATAGATTAACAAAAAAGAACAGAAAATCCAGAAATAAATCCAAATGTTCACAATCGACTCATCTTCAAAAAGGAGCCAAGGTCATTCAATATGGGAGAAATATGTCTTTTCAAACAGTGCTAGAAAAATGAAATAGCCTATATTTAGAAAAAAGGAAAAATATCCTTAACTCCTTACTTTATACTATATATAACTAAAAATGGATTACAGACCTAAGTATGAGAGCCAAAACTATAAAATTTCTAGAAAAACACATGGGGGAAAATCTCTAAAAACCAAGAGTGAGGGGACAATTTCCTGGGATTAAAAAAAGAACAAACCAGGGGGGAAAAATTACAAACGGGATTTCAAAATAAAAAACTTCTTCCCTTCCAAAGACATTTCATAAAGAACTTGTATGCACGGTAATAACAACTTCATCAGAAAACGCGATGATGGAAAAGTGGACGGACACTTCTCCAGAAAAGATATATGAACGGCCAAACAAATGGGAATGAAAAACCAGAAAAATGCAAACAGAACACAGTAAGACACCACTGTAAACCCCCAAGAATGTCCCAAATTAAAAAGACAAGACCCGAGAGTTGGTGAGCATGAGAAGCAACTGAAACTCTCAAGCTCCATCACTGGTGGGAATGGGAAATGGCAAAGCTACTTGGAAGACAGTTTGGTGTTTCTCATAAAATAAAAATGTATCTTACTAAGTAACTTAGCAATTCATCCCTGAAGAATTTACCTAAGTGAGCCGTTTGCAACGACGTGGATGGAACTGGAGGGTATTATGCTGAGCGAAAATAAGTCAATCAGAGAAAGACAATTATCATATGATTTCTCTGATATGAGGACCTTGAGAGTCGGGGTGGGGGGTTGTGGGGGGTAGGGAGGGAAAAATAATGAAACAAGATGCGATGGGGAAGGAGACAAACCATAAGAGACTCCTAATCTCACAAAACAAACTGAGGGTTACTGGGGGGTGGGAGGGTAGGGATAGGGTG
>LNAC01000115.1:1308696-1378035 GCA_002007465.1 Ailurus styani
AAAGATGTAAGCCTGATGATTCACAGACCTGTACCCCTGGAGCAAAGAATAAAAAAAAAAAAAATTTACCTAAGTGAAATAAAAGACATAAGACTTGTACCTGGTGTTCACAGCAGCATTATTCATAAGTGCCCAAAACTGGAAACTAAAATGTGCGTCACCTGGTGATGAAGCATTTCCTGAAATAGTTATATATAATAGACTCTTACTCTTAGTGATAAAAGGAAACAAACAGGGTGCCTGGGTGGCTCAGTAGGTTAAGTGGCTGCCTTCGGCTCAGGTCATGATCCCAGGGTCCTGGGATCGAGTCCCACATCGGGCTCCCTGCTCAGCAGAGAGCCCTCTGCCTGCCACTCTGCCTACTTGCGCTGTCAAATAAATAAATAAAATCTTTAAAAAAATTAAAAAAAAAAGGGGGGGGGACAGATACATGCAACAACATGGATGATTCTCAGAAGCAATGAACTAAGCACTAGAAGAGTAACACAGATGGCTACACACACTGTAAGACAGAACTGCAGGACAGAAGAAAGAACGACGGCTGCCCGGGGGTGGGGGGAGGGCGCGAACGGCAAAGTGATCTAAGAGAACAGTCTACGGTGATGGGATGTTTTCTTGATCGTGATGTGGTAGTGGCTCCAGACTGAATACAGTCGGGCATTAGAATTTATACAGCTAGAACTGTACATGTTATAAGTGTGCATTTATTATGCAGGTTAGATCTGTGATGTTTTTTAAAAGCAGCCCAAACATTTTGAAAGGTATGCTTAAAACATCCTTTCACTTTATCAACCTAACAATTACATAAACATTTGCTCTTACGCAAGAAAAAGCCCTTTTATCATACAACTTAATCTTAGAAACTAGAGTTTCGACCTTCCAAGATCATCCAAAACAGAGCAAATCTACAGTTTCTAGATAAATTTCCCAATTGTCTTTCAGAATTTCAGAGGACCAACAAAGTCTTACTGAAGGTACAAATGAAGTCGAAAACCATCCACCCTCGTAAGCTCACCTCATTTTCATACTGGATTTCTAACATGGCCCGGGAGCTACCCAGATCCTGCATCACAGACTCCGCTTGCTTCAGCAGCTCCTCTCTGTTCACAGTACGCTAAAAAACAAAGCACAAACGTGAGGAAACAATGCTCACATTACATTTTAATAAACAGGTGGCATTTCTTGGAGTGCAAAAAAAATTAACTGTTAAAAGACCATTTATTTTCATTTATCTGAGAGAACCCACGAGACAGTATGCATGAGTCCGCTCTAGTGGGGGAAGGGGCAGAGGCGGAGAGAGAATCCTAAGCGGACTCCATGCCCAGCACGGAGCCAGATGTGGGGCTGGATCCCACGACCCTGAGAGATCATGACCCCCACCAAAACCAAGAGTCCGATGCTGAACTGGCTGAGCCACCTGGGAGCCCCAAGACCATTTCTAGAAAAGCGTTATCTCAGAAAAGGTTAAGCAGCAGCTTCATTGCTACAAATGTGGACAACAAAGCTAGAAGCTAAGTCTTAAGTATTGTCTTGAGCCCACGGCAGGTTCAGAAGACTCAAGGTGGAGATGAAAGGCTCTCTGTAACCCTGCCGGACACCGGTGCAAGTCAGGGCTGCAGCTACGTGGCCTCTCCCTGGGCACAATTACAATTACACACTGGAGAGATTGGTTTGGAGGAGGCGGGTGAGACGGGTGAGCTGAAACCTCCGGGCTCCGGGCCCCAACCTGCAGAGATCCCAGAAGCAGAACTACAGACATCTAGTATCGAGATTTATGGGGACGAGACAGGTTGTGCTAGATTTCCAAATTCTACCAACACCGCTGCCGACACAATCCTAATGATACAAATGCCGACAGAAATAGCAAGGCTTTGCAGAACAAACAAAAAGCATAAGGTAATTTTTTGGTTTTGCTTCTCATTCCTTCCAACTCCTCTCTTCATGTCATGACTAATGGCTCCCATGAGTCTTGGGAGTTCAGGGTTTGGGAAGACACTCTTGTGTAAGAACCCTCAGCAAGACAGAGAGAGTTGAACAGAGACATCAGAAGTAAAAGGCAGTGGTGTCAGAAGTGGAGGACGGGGTCCCCGTGGCAATGGCTCGAGCTCTGAATGTGGAGCAAAGGTGAGAAGCCCAGGAAGCTGAGGTCAGCAACACAGGGGCTGGCCAGGCCCCAGCCAAGAATCCCATCAAGAATCTTGTTTCTAAAATAAATAAAGATAGATGGATAGATAGATAGATAGATGACTCTTGTTTCGGTCATCTCTGATCAGAGTGCCCTGCGAAGGGAAGAAAGTGGATCTGGTTAATTCTACCTACTGCATAAGGATCAATTATAATAGGGAGGCTATAGTGTGAGTTCCTTATTTAAAAAGAAAAAGACGACTTGGTGGGAGAAGACAGGACTCTTCCTCGGCACAAGAGTTATGGCAACTAAGAAAAAAAGAATTGGAGAAATTATTTCAGAAATGGGAAAAAAGGCCTCTTAACTGCAGGATGAAGAAGAATCACAGAGAGCCTGGTTCCAAGAGCTTGACAGGAACCCCCGGGTGCTCCAGAGAAGACAGACAAGCGGAGGGACGGCGCGACGGTGACCGCGCGGCGCCACAGGCCCTGCTCCCGTGCGCTGCAGCTCTAGGGCTCCCACTACTGTCAAAAGCTCGGTGCGATGTACCTTTACGTATCTGGGGGAGAAACTTACTTTTTTTCTATCCAATCTAGGTGCAACTCTGCTATCTTGAGAATCAGACTGGTTGATTTCTGGGTTGGTATCAAGTAATCTTTGCATCGCTCGGTCCCGATCAAATGCAGTTACATAAAAAAGCATTTGCCGGGTATCGAAAGGGAAGAAAAATGGGCTGTAAAGAGACGAGACACAGATTATCTGAATTAGAGGCCATACGATCCTCTACATTAGAAACAACTTGTTACTATGATAGAGTAATTATAAATAGAACCAATAAAAATGGTCTAGGCAAACTAATTCTGAAGAATTTTCATAATTCTTGTATGAAATTTCTAAGTAATCAATAATGCATTAAACAGCTTTTCGCTATGAAATATGAAATTCTATTAAAACTAAACTATTAAAAATCCTACACTTTAAATCAGGTCTATTCAAGATCATCTTTAATTTACCCAAAGACCTTCAGTAATTATAACCTGACTAGCAAAACCCTAATTCTAAAATAAGATCACCGCTTCATGACACTGCCAAGCCATCCCCATACCACATAAGCGCAATAATAACGCCTTTACTAGCTCATGGTCTTCCTCCCAGCTCTGGCATTCCTAAGTCACTCAAACCTGCCAAACGGCCATGCTGATTTCCAGAGAAGGAACCCTACAGTGACACGGGTCCTGCTGCCTCCTGATGTAGGGCTTTGGAAGTTCTTGACACAGAGCTGCTAAAAACACTTCCTGGGGTGATGCCAATATTCAACATATGTTCTAATATGCACAGCCATGTAAGGATGTGGCTGATGTGACTAAAAACTAATTTCTAACTTACTTACTTTTCAATGATCTAAATGTAAATAGATGTGGCTACTGACTCATCACAGAACTGATCAGTACAGTTCTATGGTCTCTGAGAATGCAAGTTTGGATCCAAACAGGCTCAGAAATCAATCGACTATACCTCTGGAGTCCAACTTTAGGAAGCCGGAGGGCTTTAATCTCTTTAAACGCCCTTGAATACCTTCCTAGTTCTTACAGAGAAACACCCCGTCCCAAGCAGATCCGGTATTAGTCCCAGCTAGAGGCCCCCCTCTGCAGAGACAGCTACACTCAATAGTAAGCAAGCTGTGATCAAGTATGAGAATGTTACTTAAACACAGTTAAATAGGTTCAGTAAAGACTGTTTTTGTAACAAAGTATATTAAGACCAACACAATAACACACTCCCATGCCACCATTTCAGAAATGATCATCTTACCAGGTTTTTCCTAGTTCAGTAAGCCATGTTGGGATGTTTCCTGTCATGATTACTAAAGGATCTTGAAGCTGCCTATTTGCTTTTGCTGTCAACTTACTGTTAATGAATTCACTAGTTGGAATAATCTCCTTGCACATTGCATTCTGTAAAATGTTAAAAAAATAATAATAAAGTCTACATATAGTAAAACATTAGGATTATATTCACTAACTCTTTATCTTCAAAAATGTATGCACAGTGCCTAGATTTCATCGAGTTCCCAACATACAATATACAGCTTCTCACTCCAGTGTCTCAACCTAAATGACAATTTCTACAATGCAGAGCTCAAATACCACAACAGCTACAGGCCACCAGTACTGCCCCAATCACTGATGTGGCAGCTCATGTTTTGTGTGAGGCCAATTCTGTCATTCTTCCCTGTATCAACTTAGACGAATGAACTTTTGCTTAAATGTACTGAAGGAATTTTTCTATCAGTTCTATAAATACAATAAATTTACATTCGTTCTTCATGCTGCAGCCTAACTGAATAAAGGTACAGCTAGGAAGAACACAAATCCAAGAATGTACGCCAGCCACAAAAAGTGGGGGAGAGGCTCCCACGGGTGAGTACATTGTGTTTCACTGCGCTATGATCCCTACATTTAACCGAATCATGGTGGCTGTCTCTAGGACAACAAAAATTCACCAACCACTAGACAGAAAAAGTCATCAACCATGGGGAACGTGCCACCACGACACACGATGGGAAACTCCGTAAGCAGGCCACATTACTCACATCATACAAGTAATACCAGTATCGACTGATGGCATGTAAAACTCTTAAAAGAAGAATCACATCTAATGACGGGTCTTCAAAAGTTATATTTTCAGGTGGCGTGGATATGAGGTAAACTTCTAAAGGATTTGATACCGATGGGCACACTCCATCTAGAGGGCAAAAGATCAAAGGTAAGGTTTGATCCAAGTTAGAAAGGCTGTGCCAGTGGAGCCGGAGAACAGTAACCACAAGCTGTGAAGATGTACTGTTTGGCGTCCTATTAGAGTATCGATAGCTTGAACATTCTTCCCTTTACCTTACACATAAATCATACAAGTTTATGAAGATTTTGCTTTCCTCCCATATCCAAATTAACTGTAAAGGAGAAAAACGGACTCATTTCCCATTGCATCTTTAAAAGGCTAACAACAAAACAGCCACAGAGAAGAATAAAGTCAAATGTTTAAATTTAAGTTTACAGTTTTATACAAATTTCCTGGATTTTTAATTTTTATATCCAGTTTAAAATGACCACATAAAATACACAAATATTCCCAACTGTAAATCTGATAGGGGATTTGGTTATTTAATCTAAGGCTGAGGATAGGACAGACTGATAGTTTCCAAGGGGATCTAGGATTCTTCTCTTCTTAGATTTCACTGAGTAATAGCTTGGGCAGGGGGTCAGGGGCTCAAACTGTTGCCATTTACTCTTACCAAGCAAAGGAACTAAAAATTACAACACTCGCACTACCATAAAAAAAAGGGCCATTTTTAACACCAAAAACATAGACACAAAAATCTCTAAATAAAAACTTTTTTAAACAGAACTTCAGTTTTATGCGAAACAAAACAAAACAAAACATGGTTATAATGTCCTTATTTCTGTGGATCAAAAAAACAAAAAAAACCAAAAAAACAAAAACCCTCTAGCAGTTGATGCCATTTGGTCTGGAAATCGTGGGTAGGGATGATCTCCAAGAATGACCCTGAGCCGAACGTTAGAGCGTTGCCACCCTCACAGAAACGGGCGCGGGTGAGCACACGGAGACTAGAAGGAAATACTACAAAAGAAAAGAGAGCCGCTGAGAGGTGCTACTCCGTTCGGTGGTCATTACACTACCCGGCAGAACTTTTCATTCCTTCTGTAATTGTTAGATTACAACAAATGACAAAAACGGAGGGCCTCCCTGACCACGATCAGTCTCTTCTTTAGTAAACGTGTTCTAATGAAATTGGTTTTAGCCTTCATGAAAACATAAATTCTTCATGGAAAGAGTATGGGTTTTTCCCAATATTCTTCCCAAATTTAATTTTGCAGGTACTTAATTTTTCATTTGTGGTAATTTCATTTTTTCTAAATTATATCTAAGGGTTTTACTGCTAGATATAAATGCCCCTTCTAGAACCTCCCCAACAAGAAGGCTGCTGCCCCCTGGCAATCTGCTGTCCCCTCCCACACACCGACTCACCATGCCACAACTCATCGTGCTTTTTCGCGTTTCGAGGGGACGTTTTCGTTGGAGCGGTTTGGGCTCTTCCTCTTTTACCACCAACACAATCTTTATTACTTTCTTCATCCTCTCTCACAGGTTTGTACCTAAGTTGAATGCAGAGCACATAAACTAAATGTAGACTTTAAAAATAAAAACTATTCAACAGGGGCCGAAGTGTGACCCACAGACACCAGTTACCAGAACTCTGACCTCTATCCTATTTCTTCCTACTTACGGATTTGGACAACTGTCAATGGCACTGTTTCAGGAAAAGACCACAGAGAGTCCAC
Source organism: Ailurus styani (assembly GCA_002007465.1). Taxonomy (NCBI): domain Eukaryota; kingdom Metazoa; phylum Chordata; class Mammalia; order Carnivora; family Ailuridae; genus Ailurus; species Ailurus styani. Next base: position 1,315,183 of record LNAC01000115.1, read on the forward strand.
CAGCCCAGGAGAGGCCACCTGAGGAACTCCGGGGATGGTTCGAGAAGAATGGCTTTTTTTTTTTAAGTGGAGCACAACACGGGGCTTGAACTCACAACCCTGAGATCAAGACCTGAGCGGAGATCTTGAAGACTCATCCGCTTAACTGTCTGAGCCACCCAGGCGCCCCGAAGACTGGCTCTCTTTAAATCGAAGTAGCAGACATTCACAAAGCAGAAAGCTGCATCCAAATGCCTCTAAGAGCTTAGAGATGTCAAGCTTATTACCTAAAACAATGTCATCTTCCAGAGATGTTTTTGTCTTGTTTAAAGAACTGAAATGAATCTAAAAAGCTGACGTAAACTGTGATTATTGCCCACGAGTACGTTTTCCAAGAGACATAATGAAGGCAAATACACACGCACACACACACACACAAGTGCACATGCATGCAATCACGTACACACAGATAAGATATTTGAAGCGGCTTTTAATAACAAAATGTAGGATTTGGGTCCCCTCTCCTTATGTAAAACAGCCGTGAATATGAATTCCAAAGCACAGGAACAATACATCGAAGTGGACGACGAAGCAAACGCAGCCAAGTTTCCGACTTGCCATATTGTATGAGTCTTTGTCCAAATGCCCGCTCTCCCCAGGGGGTTGCTCTCGTCATCCGTGGACTCGCGCTCGTCCTCGGCCTGGATGCTGAACTGCCGGACTGCCTGGTACACGGTCATGTTATATGGCAGCAAGTGCTCTCCGATGTAGAACTGGAGCCTGTGCCTTACGTTGCCGGAGTTTAAGAACTGAGCGGCCTGAGTGAAGCAAAAGAACACCCACTTCAACTCCAGACCCGGAGCCGTGCGCAGGACAACAGGGTGAGAACAGCACCTTACCAGAGACTCGTCTATCTCCTCGTCAGAGCCGTCGTCATCACTGTCCTCATCATCTTCCCTTACTCTTCCATACCCTGAGGACCCAAGAAGGCTGTTAAACTCCCAGCAGTTGTCCGTGGCAAAGAAAAGCCCACGCATACTGGTTAAACGAACACACTCTTAGAAAAACGTGTATTAATGACACTGTGATCTATGAAACAGAAAGAGCTAAGAAAACCGTCACCTACAAAGTGCCATTTCTACCACATTACGTTCCGACACGATCAATGAACTCATCAGAGAAGGAAGCCATCCACCCCTCGGACGTGCATCACATTTCCACGGGCTATGTAAAAATGAATGATGAGGACACAAGTTCCCAATGCTAGGTTTTAACAGAAGCAGCAATCAGCAAGGCAATCGTTCCCATGTCCCTTAATATTGCCAGCCCGATGGGACATATAAACACAAAACACACATCCAGGGAAAGTACCTCTAACTACAAGGTATCTCTCGATAGCTTGTACCAAAGCCAGGGGATCGATCTTGACCGGCCCGCCTTTCCACTGCTTCACGTTTGCACAGTCTGGATGTCTCTGTAACTGGCATTTTAACTGATGTGTGTTGAAAAATTTTAAAGCCTGTGATCCTCTGTTGAGAGAAAAGCTCAAAATAATTTGTGAAAAAAAGTTATTCTATTATTTTCAAAATCAACATAATTAATTCAAACAAAAGACAATACAAACTTCATTTTCTTAAGGCACAAAACAAGAACTTACTTACCAGCTATGTAAACAGTCAAACCAGCAATTCAAGTTACTTAGTGAAAGTTGTTAGAAAGTAAGAAATAAAAGAGGGTGTGGGAGCAGGCATATGAAAACATTAAATCATTATTCTATCTCTGTCATACCGGAAACCAATGTGAGCAGAAATCCTCGCCACTGAGATTTAACTATTGCTCTAGACTAAAAATTCCTCAACCATTTGAGCATGCTCACTCCTGCAGTATTTTGCCACTGCCTAACTAAATTCTATGGCTTTAAAAACAAAGAAAAAGCCCTCTTTTTTTTGCTTTCAAACAGTTCTGCTACAAAATTACTTTAAAAACTATCTTTAAAATTTACTTTGCTACATTCTTTTGAATGAAGCAGTCTGATAGCTACACCAGTCTAACCCTGGTAAATGATATGTAATTGCTCATTTCTGGAAAGGGCTGACAACAGTGAGACACAGACAGGCTTAAACTGCAATTATTTGTAAGTTTCCGTAAGGCATGCCAATAGGAGTATGGGAAAGAATATTCCATTAGACGGGAGATATATATATACCTACATATATAGATATATATATGTAAACATTACATTTTTGTACAAATCTAGGTAAAAATGAAAAACTTCATGGCTTTCTCAGGCACAGATGAAAATGCCCACATATTTCATAAAATTTTCCAGGACAGGATAATGATCAAAACTGAATACCACATTCTATATTAATTTTCAAAGCCAGAAAAAACCCTAGCCCACACAGATCCCTTCATCTGCCCAATAATGCATATTGTTTTAATTCAATAAAAAATCTAAATGTTTTCAAAAACACATCAGATTGTGTATTTTAAAACTAGTTTATTTTCTAGGCGTCTAATCCCAATATTCCAGAAACCTTGTAACATCTTGAAAATAACATGAACTTTTACAGTGAATTCTTTCTGTAGCATTTCATGAGTCCAGTAAGACTACTGTATTATGGAAAAAAATAGAAGTTTTAATGAAACAAGAAAACCTCAAAATATGCACTTATTTGTTAAAACCCATCAAAGATATAACTACTTACATCACACAGGAAATCACATTATTGCACAGAATGCAAATTTTGTATTATCCACATCTATGAATTCACGGAGAAAAGCAATATATATTAAGGTTTATCAACTTAAGGACACGAAGCCTATTATAGCTTGCCAACAGTCACTGGGTTATACATTTCCAAAACATCATGTTTAAAACACATGGGGTGATTTTATAGATAAAAAGTGTTTATCTTTGGTCATTATAAGCCAAATGGTCTCAGGGCAGATGAAGATGCTACCAGACCTCTTGCCACTTTACCTCAACAAAATGAAGCACAGAGTCCAATGGCAAGGGCACACCAAGGCAATGATCCTTACCTGCCTCCTGTCCCATTGCCACTGGGGAAGTCATGTACTTTCACTGGAAATTGTTCCATCTGGCTGAGGCAGTTGTTCATCTTGTGAACCAATGCCAACAAAGGTGCATTACCTACTGGTTCTACTCTTCCGATGGGCTCTTCTCCAGGAAGCTGAAGTTATAAATAAACCAACAGGTTAAGCGAGACCTCTTGAAAATGGAACACTCCTCAACAAGAAAATTTAACGGGCAATTTTACAAAAGAGAACCATTCATCTATTCTCTTTTGATAGATTTGGTTGGAATGATTATTTCCATATAAATTATTTCAAAGAGAGACTTTTTGGTACAGGCCCACAATCTCTTATTCTTAATTCCTAAGTCCAAAAAGGCTTGAAAACACAATTTACTGATGAAGAGATCTGACTCAGACATGAGGCCATTTGGAGTCTTTATTTACCTGTACTGAGCAGGAATATCCATGTGCTTTCCTGCAGAAATACTTAAAGTGTATGGAACGCTACTTAGAATCCACTGGGAATATCAGGTAATATACATGTACCATATTGTAGAACTTTTAAAACCCATTCAGCCCCAAGGAGTTTCAGGTAAGAGATTACAGACCTGTACATAATCTTAAGCATGGTATAAAACTCAACCAGTATTGCTACACATCTAATGCATCTCAAACAAATAACAAATCTGCTCTATGTAGCCCAAGTTAAAACAATACCAGAAGTGCGCAAATGCCTACAAACACTGGAAGGAAGGCATGGCGAAGCAGTTTCACCAACACACAGGAAAATTACCCTTAGTCCTCCTACACAGGTGATCTTCTCAAGGATGACTTCTCTCAAGTAGTTTTGTAACAAGTAGAATGATGTTAAGTCATTAGTGTCCAAGAGTAGTTACAGTCTTGCTCTTACCCACTGAGGCTGAAGGAAGTGGAGCCTCTCTGAGCCTTCTGGTTTTATAATCCAGATTATAAAAGGTGACGGAGTACTCTCAAATAGAATTGTTAATACTGTACTTTATATGCAAAATGGAAATGTATATGCTTACTCTCTCATGTCTACAGCTATTTTACCATATTTCTCTATATGTATATATTGTTGACAACATGTTTAAAAACAAATATTGAGAATAAAATACATTCACAAGAGACTACTATTAATGGCTGGTCTTACAGAAAAAAACAAAAACCAAAGATACAATGGCCATAGAAACTGTAGCACCTATGCCATTAAATCACCATTCCGTTGCTTTACTAGTATATTTGATATATAAAAGACTAAGAAATCCAAACCCAACTGAAGCTAGAAACTTGACCTATCTTGACCCCACCTAATGGAAATTACTGAGACAAAAAAAACACACATCAGTGACCAATGATTCCTATAAGATGATAGAGAAGCATTAGGAGATATAACTTACTGGTGAAGAAAAGAATACATGAAGGAATCTCTTTAATCTGATCTCTCTGCTCACAGCATCCTTTTCACTTTTAGATGTCAAATAAAGCAACAGCTGCTTCACGAATCCACTATGTTGGATTTCAAACGATGAAACATCGGACTCTGAGACTATGCTACGGATTTCTACAAGGCACTCAGCTCCACCATCCACCTGAAAGAGTTGGGAACAGTATTTCTATATTGATTTAAACAGTCCTCGCTAAATGCACAGTTCACATTTCCCCAAAAGGAACTGAATACATTCTCAACATCCTTAGAAAAGAAGGCGGGGGGAGTGATGCAGTCTTGGTAGAACCTTGGAAATGATAATCTTACACGCACTGTCACAAATGTTAGGATTTCATAGAAGAAAACCAGTACTCATACTACTAACACAAAGAAAAGCCTCACATTCAACCAATGTTGAATAAGGAAACAAAGGAATATTAAACATAAGAAATGAAAAAAGAATAAATAAAGAAATAAATAAAAGAGACAAAGAACTGAGAATACAAATTGAGGGGTAAAGAGCTAGAATACCACAATGAGAAGATAAAACAAGAATATCAAGTGTGGCTTTAAATTAATACATTTAAAACCTGGATGAAATCGATGATTTACTGGAAAACATGTACTACTTGAATTACTCAAAGTACATTAAAAATGTAAAAAGGCTAAGAATCAGATGAAATATAAAAGGCTTATTATTCAATCTCTCTCTCAAGTACTACCAGATCCATGTGGTGAGGTGTTAAGGAGGGCCCCATCAACTCTAATGCCCATAGCTGAGATGTACTTGAGGGACATTTCTCTCGTTTCCTTTTTTTGTCAAGAAATACGGAATGTAACAGATCGCCTGCGTGGCTCAATCAGTTGAGCACCCGACTCTTGATTTGGGCTGACATCACGATTTCAGGGTTGTGAGACTGAGGACCCCGCTGGGATCCACGCTCAGAGCAGAGTCTGCTTGAGATCTGCTCTCCCTCTGGCCCTGTCCCTCCCCCGACTCATGTGCATGTCCTCTCTAAATAAACTCTTTAAAACACACACACACGAGATGAGAAGAGAAGAAAGTCAAAGATGAGATTTCTAGTAGAGTAAATGATAAAATAATGAAGCACAAAAGTCAAGGGACAAGTTACAGCTATGTCAGTGCTAAAGATCCACGTCTGGTGAAAAAGTTCATCTAGGACAGCAAAATTCATGGAAAGTCAGAGTCATCAAGGAAAGGACAGCAAGACAGAAGAAATGCTGGAAGAGAGGACCAACACGGTGCAGCCCACATGGTACCTGGAGGTTGAGTTGTTCAGTTGCAGCACAAAGTCTCTGAAGGACATTCAGTGCAGGGTTGCTTCCATCCATGTTCTCAGAACTGAAATAACGTTCTACAAATTTATGCGCCTGTTCCTTAATCCAACCTTTAATTTTTTCTCTGCAGGAAGGAAAAACAAGATATTAAATTTAGTCTCTGTGTATAGAAAGGATTTCAATTATAACTCCACATCAAAGGCAAATAGCTGCTACATTTAAAACCCTTTTTCACCTATGCTTCTAGATTAATAAATTCAGATGAACCAAATTAAGTGTCATTTTGAAAATGGGCTAAGGTGTAAGTAGAGAAATGCACATGTACTTAACTATAATTCAGATCATTACATGAAGAATACACAAAAAGTTCTAACTTCTTGGAACGCTACTAGGCAATCGTTTCTTCCCTAAGTATTTGCCTGAAAGAAACTTTACATGGCTGCTTCACTAGGTACAGACATATCTGCTCTGTCCTTTATCGTATTCCTTGGAGAGCTAAAGTGAGAACTATAGACCAGGAACATGCACCTGTCAGAGGTGTGATTAACTGAGACCTGGCTATTTAAATTATAAATTCTGATGGCTTTAGATATACACTTGCTTAACTATTTTTTATTAACCAAAATTGGGAAAACCACCAACCAAACCAATCCACCTCCCCCACCCAAAAAAGACTATGTCTTTAACCAGTGGCATTTGATTTTTAAAAATTTCTTCTTTGCAGAGGAAGTAATCCCTGCTGGTGTGTTATGTCCAGAGTCAAAAAACTAAATAAAATAATTCAGACGGGTTTAAAAAAATATTTTAAAGCCACAGACTGAAAAGATAAAAAATTAAAAAAATAAATAAAGCCAAAGACATATGTGAAAAAGTTTAGCTGATACGGTTCTAAATAGCTTGGAACAAATAGGACTCTACTCTAGGATCCTTAAGCTCCACTGTAAAGGGGAGAGGAAGGAAGGGTATCATAGAAGTGGGTGTCTGTGTGTGCGCACAGAAAATATGTCAGCTTTCCCTTGTCTAGAACAAATCTAAGGAACAGGTTCCACGGGGAACATAATTTATTTAGTTTTAAACATATGTTAACTCCCAACGAGAAATGTCAAAACACTTTTAAAATGTGACTGAATTTAGGAAAAAGCCAGGCAGAGTTCAAGAACTGAGAATCTGCTCCATTCTTGAGCAATGCCATTTCTGAGCATAAATTAAAAGGTCTGTGCCCGTGTTTCATCTCCACATAGTAAACGTGCTGATTGGAAGAAGGTAATATGAGAACGAAAGTAACAGAGAATTCCCCCCACTTCACCTATTATTGGATATGGTGTCTTTTGAGGCGGCCCTGGCAAGACCACTAACTCCCGCGGTTCGTGCTGGTTCAATGTTGTTGCTGTTGGACTGTGCGCTTAACCTTCCCCACGTTTTTGGGTTCAAGCTTGCCAGGAAAGAAGACTTAGGTGACTGAGTAGTGGTAGGGCTTTTAGCTAGAAAAAGAAATGGGAATGACAGTTAAGTCATCTCAGAGTACTGACGAAAACCAACCGAATTTTAACATTCCTGTTTACAACACTAGATGAATTTGCTGAAACAACTAAGAACAGAGTGTTTAGGAAACCCAGGTGTGCTTAAAAGCTATTAAGAGCTTTCAGAAGTACATGCCTCTCACTGCTACCGTCTTTGCAGCCCACCACATCACCAAAGCAATTACCTTGATTGTCTACTTTGTCATCATCTCTTGGAGGTGAATACTTTGGCCTTCTTGGCCCTCGTTTTGGCAGTCGTTTTCTCTTTAGAACATCACTTAATCGACTATCACATGGGAAAACATGGGATAAGTTTAGCAATTACCACACTTTATTATCATCGCTCATTGAAAACCAAGCTAAAATGGCAGAAACAAGGAGTTGTAAAATATTGCCATAAAAGGTTCATTTTGAGATTAGTTAATTAATGCAGACCCTGCACCAGTCATGTTTAGAGGTCTAGAAACACAAAAAATGATTAATCCATAAAAACAGCTTATTTGACTACACCGAACTACTAAAAGTAAAACCAAATAAGAGTATCTGATTCTGTTCAAACTCTTATCATAAAATGCTGTAAATATATAGAAAAGTAAACAAATTTACAATGTAAAGAACCAATATTAAAAAGAACTGTGCTATCAAACGAGAAAAACAGTGTTAAATCTGATTACCGTATTTCTTCCCTAGTAATGACAAGTAAAATATATTCAATAGGACTTTGAGTTTCATCAAGATACTTTCCTGACACTACCCAAAGTACTTTCACAGTATGTAATTACAATAACATCCTAAATGAATGTATTTATAAATAGTTTAGTGTTTAGTGATTTTTTAAAACTCAAAATTACCTATAAACAAATCAAATCATAGTATGAATAACCTGTTTTGAATCAGAATACCCGAAACAGAACATACACAAACTTTCTATCTTGTTTTCAATATCCTTAACAACAGTAGAAATAGTTTGAAATAGCAACAGATTCTCAGAATAACAAAACTACTTAAGATGGAGAAGATGGAAAAAATGTTCGGGCTCCTGGGCGGGCAGTCAATTGAGCGTCCGACTCTTGGTTTCGGCTTTGGTCGGGATCTTGAGCCCCACGCTGGGCTCCACGTTCAGCATAGAGTCAGCTTGAGTTTCTCTCTCCTCCCTCTGTTCCTCCCCACAACCCCATGCTAGTACACTCTCTCTCTCAAATAAATAAATCTTTTTTTTTTTTAAAGTTCTGCTTCTGTTGGTCTGCAACCAAGATAAAATTAAATTAGAAAATAAATAAAATTAGAAAAACCAAAACAAACAAAAAAACAACCAAAAAAACCCTTTAAAGGTCTTCTAACATCTGATATGTCTACTAAAGTCGCAAATGTTTAAATATGCTTCACAATCAAGACAAGTGAACATTTTCTTTAAAGATTCATTTATTTTAGAGAGAGTACAAATGGGGGGAGGGACAGGAGAGTGGGGGAGAGAGAGAGAATATTCAAGCAGATTCTGCACTGAGCATAGAGCCCAACATGGGGTTCGATTCTGAGCCCAAACCAAGAGTTGCCCAGGCACCCCAAGGACAAATGAACTTTCAAACACAACTGAACAATTCCCCCTTCACAAATTTATATGAACTTTTATCTGAAACCATATTAGAAAGGAATGGAACCACTTAAAACTGAAAGTTTTTCCTCATTTTTTAGAATTTTAACCTCTTTAGAAACCATAATCAAATCCAATTCCTTTAAGCAGCTCAGAAATACTGCATTTGTCTGAGCTGCATCACGTTTCACCAAGCACCTGATGTCTCGGGCACCGTGCCTGTGCTAGACAGTGAAACCCCGCAGTAGCCTAAGTTACTACAGCAGTCAGGGGGAAGGAATAGTTCTGGAGAGGGAGGAAAAAGAGAGGCAGGCAAGGCAAATCCAACTTGAAAAGAGAGAAGGTGAAGGATCCCCAGTATATTTTCCAGGCTCAATCCCACTGGACTGGGCCCATGACAGAGGTACCACCCAAACTAAGCAGCTTCCTAAAATAACAGCCACTGTGTCAGTAGTCTGTCTGTAGCCTAAGTCCCAGAATTGCCAAAATTCCTATTTAAGCTAGACTGGACAACTGCCACCAGGTGGCACCAAAAGGAGCTGGAATCCTGAGCGAGACAGCTTCTTAGGACAATGCCACCTTGCAGTTTCCAGGATTAAATGTTTGGACCTCACTTATTAAGTATAGCATGTTTTACCTAAATCTATGTTATAGCTTAAAAGGAGTAAAAAGGTGTATTACACTACGTACACTTTGAATTTCAGAACTGAATCTGGTGATCATGTACATCATATAGCAGTATTAAGTTTCTAATGTCAAAGAAACAAACACTTTCAGAGTGTAATTTGTTTCATCACAACAAAATGAAAACTAAAATGAGGGTTTGGTAATGTTCTCTGAAGCACAGTTCAGTAAAGGGATAAGGAGGTGGAAGCAGACATATTTAAGAACTCCCACTTTCTATTATTTTTTTTTTAAAGATTTTATTTATTTATTTGACACAGAGAGAGAGAGAGATCAGATCACAAGTAGGCAGAGAGGCAGGCAGAGAGAGAGGAGGAAGCAGGCTCCCTGCTGAGCAGAGAGCCCGATGCGGGCCTCGATCCCAGGACCCTGAGATCATGACCTGAGCCGAAAGCAGAGGCTTTAACCCACTGAGCCACCCAGGCGCCCCCCACTTTCTATTATTAAGAGCAAAGTTCCCATGGGCCAATTAAAAATTAATGGGAAATCAGGTTTTTTCTCATACATTCCAAAAAAACTCTAGTGTTTAGTATTTCTCACTATATCACTATCTAGATGTCTTGAAGTTGGTATGTATGCAACAGGGCAGTAAATAATCACAAAACTATGGAATTAGAAATCAGAGTTCAAATCCTACATCTGTCAAATAACTGTGTGACACTGTGCTCATCATTAACTTCTCAATTAGTTCACTCTGAAAGTTCCCTGAGCCTCAGTTCCCTGATATAACACTGTTAATACCTAGTATCTCTTGTGGTGCCTAAACACAGCTCAATACAGTGGCTTTCCAATAAATGTTTGGTCTCTTCCCATACCCATTAAACACTGAACAAAACAGAGATGGAAAAACACAAAGTGTCCTAATATTTTACCATTTTATTCCCTGTGTTAATCTCAGGTACCAGGACACAGGTAAAGGCAAAGAGCATAAAAATCAGCACAAAACTCTGACTTACCCTTGAGGGCTCAGATCTAAAGAATCATCTCTGCTGTGCTGCAAGCTCGGGGACCCCAAGTCAGCCGTGGCGTTAGTGGCGGCCGTGGCTGTTCCACTGCTGACTGACGTCGTGGAACCCAAGGATCCTGACCCATTCGTACATGCCTTTGGTGGACTTGTCAACAAAGACTCTGATTCTGCTAAGTGTTTTACTTGATGCATTACACCTATATAGTAACAGATTGAAGAGTCAGTTTTAACCAAGCCCACGTCCCCACGATTGCAGAAACTCTAAACGCTAACACTGATTTACAGGGAATGAATTAAAAGCATCTGGGTAATGAAGGTGAGGGTGGGGTGGAGTATGATGACTTAGGTGCCAGGGTTTTTGACTTGACTCCAATCTGGAAAGTAGGAGGCAAATTCAACATTAAAGAAAGAGATCAATACTGAATGTCTTCAAATATTCAAAACCTGATCACAGGAAATTTAACAGAGTCACACGCAAAGCTCTACTGGAAATTCAAAATACGATTATAAAAACAATGAACTACAAAAATGCAATAGTGCATCTGTGGCTTGATAGCCAGGAGAGAAAGACACGCTACAGTTACTAGCTAACTTCAAATGCACAGTGAGACAAGATCACAATAATACCACTGGCCAAGAGAGAACACTAGCAATCCAAGGATGGTGATTTTTCACATCCTTACAGGTGATAAGGAGAGCTAAATAACAACTTCAAGGCAGGGGTTCATATCTGGGCTAGAATCAGAGGAGAATGTACATGGTGGGGAGTGGTGGTGGTGGGGAATGGGGGGGGGTAGTTGCCAAGAACTATCAATTGTATGCCAAGGTGTGTGTCTGAATGTATGAATGCATGTTCACACATTCACATTTTTTTCTGGGAAACAGTCCAGAGTTTTCCATCAGAATTCTTGAAACAAACTAACAAACAAAAAACATAAAAACACCAAAAAACACCAGATGGCATTTACATTCCACAAATATTATTTGCAGCAATAACATGCCAGATTGTGTGCTAGGTACTAAGAATATGGCCATGGGTGAGAAGAATGGACTCAGGCAGTCCCCGGGGAGAAAACAAAAGACAACAAAACATTATAAGAAATTACAAATAAAGAGTAAACCGCTCCTTAGAAAGCAAGTTCTGACAGAGCACGCAGAAATCAGGACCTAACACACTCTAGAAGGAAGAAGGCAACACCCCCAGGAATAAGTGACATTTAAGGGGAACCCAAAAGAACAGTATACCTAGCCAGATGCAAAGTAGAGAACTAAGCAAAACTCCTCCATAAACTTCATACTGTCTATACTACTTAAATTTTGGGGGATGCAAATTCCAATCTGATGGCATAGTGATACTATAAATGTAAAAAGAAAAAAAAATCACTTTGAGAAAAAGACATATTCTGATATACTTCCAAATTAGAAAGGTGAAACAGATAAGAAAGGTAGAACAACTAAAGGCAAACAACTAATACAGACCATGAAAACCAAAACACAGAATGCAAATTACAAAATAATCCAAGGCTAAAAAGAACACATACCAAACATTTATGTGATCACAGAAGTATCTCTTCATAAATGCACCTCACTTGCTAAGCGTAGTTACTGAGTTTGCCTTCTACTTCATATAAATATGTAGTGTTGGAATTAAAAAAACAAAACTGTTTTTTAAACAGAACTAGTAAGAAATAGTGAAAACGTCTTCCCATTTAATACTCCTACCCGAGCATGCCTACAGCACTCCTGAGATGTGAAGAGATACACAGAGCCAGCATAAGGTGATGAAAGGAGGGGAAACAGGTTATATGTAGAAGGAACTAAGACTGTTGATAAGATGGAAGATGAAGCGAAGGATTACTTGAGGGTAAAATACCATTATTTCCTGTGTCCTCACACAAGACCAAAGTATCCTCAAAGACCACAAGAGCCATAGAGAGATTTGTTGATGAGAAAGAACTCCTTTAATATCTTGGCATGATTGAAAAGGATAAAACACCCGAATGAGCAACACGGTTTCATCTCTGTGATCTTCAAAAAAAGAATGGAAAAGTACTGTGTCTCCTAGACTGATTTCCATGTTCAAATTCCTCAAATTTGAGGGGGCCTAAACCCAATGAAGTAAATAATAATCCCTTTTACAAGTGTTCTGATCTACTAATGGGATCCACTGGGAAAGCAAGTCAACTCTGACTTTTTCAAGCATCTTTATGGGCAGGTGCACATTACGTGAAAAGAAACGTCGGTGATCGCTTCTGGCCCATAAACACTCAGATCACTGAAATGTAACTAAGTGTTTTTCATCTGCCCATTAATCTCACACAACCTCTATATTACAAGATTTTACAAAGGACACACTCTATATGTACGTGAGTTGCAAGCATAAAAACTTCTTATGTAAAAGATTAAATTACTGTTCTAAATTAAAGCTGTTGGTTACTGAAACACTATTTAGACTAAAAAATTAACCATTAATTAATTATCATGAATGACATTACCTTCCCTTCTGAAGTAAACACTAAAAATATCAGGTAACTTCTGCATTAAGATTTCTGCCATCTGAAGTGCTCCAACTACTATCTTCAGGTCTTGGCTTGACAGCATGGAAGCAATGTGACTAAAAAAAGAAAGCATTTGTATATAAAACATCTGTCTGACTGTGAGAACTATTTTTGGCCATACTACTTCAATTTTGAGAGCAAAATATTTTAATTGTGAAAACAACCAAAATTTGTCTTAAATGCTTAACTTTCTCTTTCTCAAAGATGTGTATAAATATAAAGAGACAACGAAGGCCTTGAGACATTACAAATAAACAGTTTTATCCATTTTTTTCTACATTATTACTTTAAAGTTGCTGAGATTACTTGCAGAGACTTGAATTTCTAAAATGCTTTCACTATTTTCATGAACACACCTTGAAACAGCATGATTTTTCAGGACATCCTTCAGAAGTTCAGCATCCGCAAAATAAATTATCCTAAGAATTGCTCTAAGGCACTTATGTCTGACCGCAGGTCCTGCTGAGGAACTATACACTTCATAAAGAACACCAAATAATGTCTTAATAAAAGACTTAGCCAGTTCCGGATCCTCTTTCATAAGCTGTGCTCGAGCATCATCCTTCTTTAACTCTGAATATCCACCTGTTATAATAAAAAAAAAAAGTACAATCCTAAACTTACAGACCTCACAAACACAAGGAAGCAAACAATAGAGCCTTCAAGTGGCTCTAATTATTTGAAACGTTATGAAAAAAAAATCTGGTTATATGATAAATTAACTTTCTAATGTGATCAACTGGGGTCTACAAAGACACCAAAGGCAGCATTAAGACAAAACTGAGCCAGCTAGAAAGAACAAGGTATCAGCACACTGCACCTCTTTAGTAATATGTATTCAAAAAAATACCAAGGATATTTCAGTACTAGCCAGTTAAACCACTGGTAAATAGAGTTCAAGAAATGGGACAGTGGGTATGTGACTAGAAGCTATGGAAAAACAAGACGATCTGACGCTTTTCTCAGGGGGAATAAGGTACAAGGGGAAAGGAAAGTGATGAGGAAGTAAGCTCTAGACCAGGAGTTAGCAACGTATGGTGGAAAAGCCCAACCTGGCCCAGCTCCTCTTTTCATTAAAAAAAAAAAAAAAAAAAAAAAAAAAAATCTTATTGGAACACGACCACATACATTTCTTTTTATTTTTTCTATGGCTGTTTTGGAGCTACAGTAGTGGTGTGCAGTACGGGCACTATACAATCCATAAAGCTTAAAATATTTACTATCTGGCCCTTCTCAGAAGAAGTCTGCTGACGCCCGCCCTCTACACTAGAGGTACAAAACCAACAGACTGAATCCCCAGGGACAGAGACAAATGTCAGAAACCTAAACAGAAAAAAACCTATTCTCCTTTAGTGAAGAAGAGAATTTTGATAGGAACGCTAACATAAAAGGACTAAGTGGATAGGTGTGGGTGGATCTAAAGATATAAGAGGAATAGTGTGATCAGATAAACCAAAAACCAAAAACCAAAAACCAAAAAACGGCATGGGCCGATTCTGGCCAGAGTCCAGGACACTGCAAATCACAGAGCAGAAAGATAATGCGGAGGGTCCCATCTCAGCAGTGCTGGTTCATTCATCAATTAAAACGTGACAGAAACAATAACAAATTAATTACCACTATGCAATGGTTTTAAGCTTAATAAAGACACTCAATGAAATAATTACTTATTATCAGAAATATTCTTCGCATGACAACACAACTATTAACTCAAAAGTACTTACTAGTGTTAGTATTGGCTAAGGGGTTAGGTTTTCTCTGAATGGCACGTGCTGTTCCCGTGTCCTCATTGATTTGCTGCATAGAATTAAAATCAATAGTATAAACTCGTCCCAGAGTGGACAAGCTTATCTCATCCTCACCGACCTGATGGGCTGCCTGAGAGCAAAGAGAGAGAAACCTTGAATATAAACATGGAGAAGTTTATTAACTTCAGACACAGTGGGACCCTCCATAAATGCTAACTTACATATTTATTTCATTAGGTTTCAGATGGTGAAGTAAAAGAGTATGGAAAATTTAACAGTGTGGATATGACAAAACTCATTCAATAGATCATTTTTAATTAAACACAATTATACACCACAGGTCCTATAAGGTCCCTGGAGATATAAATACAGATCAATTCCTGATGAAAGATCCAGTCATGTAGAATCCCTGACATGAGGAAGACGTCATTTATATTAAGAAGGCTTTTAAGACATTGCTGATAGAAAAAAATCATTATCCGAAAAATCTTAGTATCTAATTCTTAAGTTAAAATAGTATTTACATCACGGCTTTTTAGCAGCCCACAAAATCTTCTTTAAACAAAATGATCCCACAAAATTATCCTTAGGTAAAAAGACTTTACATTTAAATGATGCTTTAGGATTGAAACGGACACACCTGGACCGAAGAGAGTAACCCCCAGGGTGTGCCTGTGTGCACAGTACATAAATAAGATGACACACTTGATTAACACTTTGAGATAAGACGGCCAAAAGATGTGACCAAATATTCATTCTTGTAACAAGTCCAGTCTAGGGAATTCCTAGGTTAAGTGAAAGGACTCCTTAAGTGTAAGAGAGTAAGCTAACAGGGAAAATGCAATTAGTAAGACAATGCTAACAAGAAGGCAGCCTAACGTTAGAGACCATGGCCTGCTTACACCCTAAGGTGAACAACACACGAGACCCCTTACACCTCACTTCCTCCTGAAAGCTGGCTCGGAACTTAATTCTTAAGAACTTCCAATTTTTTAAGGGAAGTCAATGGTTTCAAAGGTGTTTTTCCAAAAATTCGTTTTTAAAAACTAACGGGTAGAAGACATCTTTAAAGAAGAATGTCTCTTCAAGTGTGATGCTCTAAAAAAAAATTTAAATATCACAGACTGAAATTAGAAAATACAGTAGGACTTAAAGCTATCTCCCATATTGAAAATATTAGTAAATGATGCATGATATCCAAATAATGCAGTGACCCACACTTCCTAATAGAAGGCAATTTTCCTGACCTGAAAAAGTTCTTAAATATTTCAATGCATACTTAATACGGAAGTTAACAAAAATAATAAAAACCACACATAAAACCTTCACAGAAACACACTAAATACTTTGGTGCACCTTTCTTTTTCATTATTCCTCTTTCTCTTATTTTGCTGAGTGCCCCAAAGAGTCACATAGTTCTGAATATTGTGTTCATTTTTCCATATCCCATTTTATGTCATTAAAATTTATCCCATTAACATTTGGACTACATATGAGGCCAGCCGGTATCAAAACTTACTTAACCAAAACCAAAACTTACTTAACCATTCCCCCTAGACTTTGATACTAAAATTGTTCCCTTGTTTTTGTTCTTAAAAGTGTGCTGAGAAACAGCTATCTGTATGTAAATCTTTGCTTAAGGAGGCATCTTCTGGGTAGGAGATAGAAGGGACTTTGAAAACATATAGCCTGACTCCTCCAATGTTTCCTTTTAGAAATGAGGAAACTATGGAACAAAGAACTTAAATTACTTGCTCCAAGTCAATCAGGTAGTTAGCAGCTGAAGCAGTTGACCTGAACAGAAATGAGGACCTTGTTCTCAGGAGACAAAATGAGAGAATCTTGAGTTAATTCAAAAATGAGCACATTTAAGTACACATATCCACCTCCCCATTCCATCCCTACACCCTCTCTCCACCAAAATAGACATATTTAAACGGTACAATGAAACTACTACCTCAATGATCCGGCTGTCAATCCTGTTATAGGGATGCCAAAGGCCTCGGTCGTCACGCCACTGCCATATCGCACCGTCTGTGTTCTGCGCATTTCCCTTCTTCAGCATGGTATCAACTGCAAAAATGCCTTCTTTTGGTAAACATGGCATAAGTTCGCTGAAAACAAAGGTGCAATTATTTCATTAAGTAGCTTCCTGAACTATTAGTAAATGACAGATCTCTAAAGTCAAATACCCGCGTTTAAGCCACAGTTGTTATTCTTAGCCCCATCTTTACCAAATCAGAGATGTCAATTCATACAGTTCTTGAGGACTTCGTGGAACAAGATCGATCTGTTCTTGACAACTTCCATTAGAGGCACCACACAGGAGAAAGTGAAGTGTTTCTGCAATGTCTGTAAAACCAGTAACAGAAACCAAAAACCCATGAAACTAGTTATATCACCTAATTTAAAAGGCAATCATTCCCTTGGGGGAAAAACAATCAGAATTATTTTCTTACAGTTAACTATGTATGAACAAAAAGTAAAAAAAAAAGTCTTTTCTTCTAAAACAATATACTGTAAGAATTAAAAAGCCAAATGAGCTATAATGAAAACCGAAAAAGAAATTTGTGAAGAAAATTTTAACAATTTCTTTCTAAAGGCTTCAGTCTGAGTCCTGGTTGGACATTTAAACACAAATCCACACCAGAGAATTTGGGAATTTTTTTATTTTGTTTTTGGTTTTATTTGGGTGTGAGGAACATAGTGCTTTGTACTAAAGTGCAGTCGACATACATTTTAATCCCCGATTCAAGTATATTTGTCTTTAAATATACTGAAAATGGGTGGTCAACACAATAAAACGTAGAAATTATAAGCATCTGGGTATTACCATACTGTGGTCAGGAAGTAATTACCTTAAAGACAAGCATGCCAACTTAATACAAAGATCACTAACATATCCTCTACCCTAAGTTTCCAATGCCAAAAGACATCAGTTTATAGAGGAATTTGGATGAAAACCAGCCTCCTGCAAGAACACTGTGACATGAGGAAGTTCCCTTTATCCACAGGTTTAGTCATTCAAATAACTAAAGGTAAAGATGGGCCTGGGTCTTTGTAAAATACAAACATTTCACTGAAATGTTTTTTTTTTTTTTAAGTTTTTTTTTTTTAAATTTGAGAGAGCGAGAGAGAGCGAGACAGAGAGAGCACGCACACGCACGAGAGGGGAGAAGGTCAGAGGGAGAAGCAGACTCCCCATAGAGCTGGGAGCCCAAAGTGGGACTTGATTCCGGAACTCCGGGATCATGACGTGAGCGGAAGCAGTCGCTTAACCTACCGAGCCACCCAGGCACCCACTGAAATGTTTTGACAATAATCACTAAATTCTGTTATTCAGGGAAGTATTCACTACTGATCTGGGCAAAAAGGTGGATATAGTTAAATTGCTGTCCCACATAAATTTCACTAAGAAATTTATTTTAAATTTCTTGAGAAAGTACAGTCTTGTCAACTTTCTTCAGAAATGTGAATATATGGCAATGTTACATTATAAGGATTCTTTAATTTTTGTTTAAAAAGAGATCAGAGGGTGACAACATGTTTTCTTTGTGTTACTGCTGAACAAACAAAATCTAAGTCTAGTGGCTTCCAAGTGATAATGTATGGCAAACTCCATGGACTAATAGGCAAAAGATGAAAACAGCCATCCAAAGGGGAAAAAAATCCAAAATGGTAAAGCAAAACAAAAGTCAGAGAACAATTTCCTAAACTCTTCTAGGGAAATGCTGTGCCATACAGTAACAAGAAATAATCTACACTCAAACTTCAGGAGATGGTGGGCTGAGCAAAATTCAAAGGGCTCCTAGGGCATGCACCGAGGCTACTCAAGACAAAGTTCAATTTTTCCCCAACTTCTCACTTTGTTCGTGACACAAGCTGTGCAATTCTCTGGAGTGCCAAGTTTAGGAGTAAGCAGTGCTTTAAGAGAAATCTTTTCAATAAAACATCTCAACAACACTACTTTCCTGCAAAATGCTGGGCCAATGTGCTAATTCACAGAAAATGTGACTAAATATAAAGAATGTAATATTGTAAGAAATATTTATCTGAGACAGTGATACCAGAGGCTTTTTTGTCCATGAACACCATCACTAACACTCCCACAGTAATATCCTCAGAAATGAGCATTAAAAATAGGAAATTATGCACCATTATGTGCATTCCATATAAATATGATCAACACCCTAGTAGCAATAATCCTAACAGACAGGTGTTTTCTGAAGCCCACTGTCTTCTGGCATTAACTTGCAAAATCTAAGGTTTATGAGAGAAATGCAATAGCAACGTAACAGAGCAATAAAACTGTATTGACGGATAAGGTTGAGAAGGGCTTAGAAAATTCTAAAGCAGCAAAAATGAGAGAGATTCATCTGTGCAATTAAGTTCCAAATTTCTGAGGGAGGAAAGCACTGTGGAATCAGATAAACTGCTGGGAAACCTCTGAAAGGGGCTGAAAGGACTACCGGGAAGCAGAAGACAGGCAATTCCTGGTAACACAGAACTCGGAATTCTCCTAGTGAAGCCTCACTCCATAACTGCCATTGGAGAGAAGGCAATGATCTGGCATTTTAAGCCCCAGAAACACCAAGGATAAAGTTTTAATATACGACAGACGTTATGAATTGTACACAGGAAGCACAACTATGCTGTCCCCACACAAATTTATTATGTATCAACAGCTTTCCTCCTTGACTCTTCAGTGTCTATGCTTTTAGCAAGTGCTTCTACTTGACTATATTGATTTTATTAACGAACACTGTTTAAGAACCCGCTTCTCTTGCCTGAAGTAGGATAACAAAGTAGCACTTACTTTGCTTCATAAGTTGAACAGCTAAAGTTGGACAGTTGGAACACATCAGAGAAAACATGCGAACCACCATTATGAACATCCCAGAACTTAAAATGGGTGGAGTCACTACCAACAGCTGTTGAACGTTTGTAAGCAGATCTTTGGAGGCAACCTGCTGGAGTAAATTCTTTGCAAACAGAAGAAAAAATACTCTTAGATCGTGACTTGACATCTAACAATTTCATGAAAATACCACCAAAGATTTAAGGCTTACCTCCTCATGTTGGAAGTTGTCCACTAGACGTGCAAAACAAAGGCAAGTGCTTTCAACTGACTTTTTGTCCTATTTTTTATAGAAGAAATAAAATTTAGTAATATAAAATATATCGCTGTCTTACATCACTACCTAATTTTCTTCCTAACCCCAAACTGCTCAGGGCCGGCTCACTTAGATGTGAGCCTTGAAAACCCAATGAGCCTAAGCAAGGTACAATCAGTACTATCATGATTTCAAAGCAAAGAGAATCATACTGAGAGAACTCCTCCCCTCTGTGAAGACCCCAATAAGTAAGAGCAAATATGTAGAAAAGAAGGAACTTTCATGCTTCTGAAATTTCAATACTTAGCCACAAGTTATAATAAACATCATTCTAAAAAAGCATTCGCTGTAGAAATGTTTAAAACACGTTTACACTAAAAAGTTGGAAACAGTTCAGTACATCTGTGTGAACCAGAGGTTTACTGATGTTGAGAAACTAGGTGTCAATTTACTCTAATCACTATGAAAACAACCTAGAAATACTAGTACAGTGGCCTCGTTGAGAAAACATGAAATATCCTTATAAGAACAGAAAGAACAATTTAACAGCTTAACAAGTGTTTTGATGGTGTTCTTTTTTTTTCCTAAATGATAAATGGGTTTCAGATATAAAAACCAGACTGGCTTATACAAAACTGAGAACAATTCTGGTATCATAAAAGCCCTGTATCTTCACTATCAGTACTTAAATCTATAAAGGGTGCTACAGATAACTTGCCAACAATTTAACTTCTCTGATTCTCACGCTTCTTTCCAAAATTGGGTACTGAAATCACACCCAATAAGCACAGGTTATCTCAGCCAACCAACTTTTTAAAAAAATTTTATTTACTTGAAAGAGAGAAAATGTGCGCACAAGTGAGGGGAAGAACAGAGGGAGAGGAAGAAGCAGACTCCCCACTGAGCAAGGAGCCCGACACGGGACCCTGAGATCATGACCCAAGCTGAAGGCAGACACTTAACTGACTGAACCACCCAGGCGCCCCTCGTCTACTAAATTTTTAAAATTAAATAAGCAAACAATGAATGGCACGACTTGTATCTTGATCATCTTAGAAGCAAAACATTTCAGTGACTTAATAATCTTTTTTTAAGCTCTCTTACATAAATTCCTGTTTAACATATTCTCTGTACCAAACTGTCCGAAGAAGATTTTAAACATACTTTGTAAAGGTGACTTGGGAGTCCAATTTCTAGGGGTGCCTGGGTGGCTCATTTGGTTAAGCACCTGACTCTTGATTTCACCTTGGTCATGATCTCAGGATCCTGAGATGGAGCCCCACACAGGGCTCTGTGCTCAGCGTGAAGTCTGAGATTCCCTCCCTCTCCCTCTCCCCCTCCCCCAGCTCGGTCTGCTCGTGCGTGCTCTCTCTCCCTCAAAATAAAATAAAATCTTTAAGAGTCTGATTTCTAAAAACCTTTTTAGCAATTAACAACATTTCAAGACAATTTATATTAAAAGAAGATTCAATTTCTCTACAAGGCTTAACTCACTGTTCTCCACGCCAGACTCTGTTAAGGCCTGCTTCCCATCTTCCATCACCTGGTCTGCCAATCCATCTCCTAGCTAACTGCACCTGCTCTTCTCCACCTTCAGTCTGCAGTGTCATCTCACCTCTGATCTTAGCCCACATCCTCCTAGTCTTTCCTGCAGAACCCAATGCCTTAGAGGAGAAATGATCTCCCTAAAAGGAAACTATGATCATATCACATAGTAAACACTCAATGTTTGCTGAAATGACAAACTCATCCCTGAAAGTCAAAATACTGAAATGCTGTCACATTTAGGTAAACCCATCAAACTGTATAAAATAACATAGTATGGTACACGACTGGAAAACACAGGGGAAAAAAAAAAACATGGATCAGAATATTTCCAATTTATATATCCAGTTGGAAGATTTAAAACCCCAGATGAAACTGGCATTTTAAAAAAACACAGTAAAGATGTTTTATGGCCCATAAAAGAGGTTCATGTTTTACCTGATGGGTTAGCCTTTGGGTAAGCAATGGGAGGGAGTCTGCCACAAAATGAAATTCATCTGGCGTGATACTCTGGCAGCAATTGGCTGCAATTGCTAGTGCATTTCTTTGGGCATTTATGCTGAAGAATTCTAGATACAGCAAGCAGTCTGCCAAACCACCCTAAAATACAGAAAACTGTTAAACTGAAGAAAGACCCTCTCACAGCAATTAAAAAAAAAAAGTAACTAAGAAGTCTAGCACATCGCTTTGGAAACACCATGTGTACCGTACAGAGACTGCAGTCTAGGAGCTAGCACATTGTGGATCTAAAATCCAACTTGAAATAGAGTCCTTCGGTAGCAGCACTTACCGCCTGCAGAATGGCTTTACTGTGTCTGCGGGATAACATCTCCAAGGCAGTCAGGGCCTGCTCTGCCACATCAATACACTGAATGACTTGCAGCTGGGAATATAAAAATAGGTAACTTAAGGCCATCATTCAAGTGCTTTTCCAGTCGCTTATCTTCTATATGAATAAACACAGTATTTTCATTAATTTCCATCAATCTATACACTGCCTCTAACTCTAAAACGAAACCCACCATAGGAAACCAGCGATTTATGAGCTCAAGCTGCAACAGTCAATATAGTTTCCTTCCAACTACTTTGCTCTAAGACACAGAAAATTAGATTTTATATAGGGAATAAAATAAATCCAATTAGATAACTTTCAATCTTTCTATTTATAATAAGTGGGCTGTTTTAGATAACAAATTTTAAAATTCAAGTTTTATACTTACACCATATTCCAAGGTTATCAGATAATGCAAATTTTATTATGCATTGAAAAGAAAATAGCCCTTAAAACAGACCAAAACCACAACCTACCACTGACCATATGAAAAAATTTCCTTTCTGACCTTTAGACTCACTTTATGACCTTGAGCAAGGTACTTTTTCTCAGCTTCTCAGCTGTAAAATGAGGGTATAAATAGCTATCAACCTCACTGGGATATTCTCTAGAAATAATGAGATTATTTTAATCAAATGCTTTAAGTTCTCTGAAAGACTTTATATTCATTGTAAATGCTATCATTAAAAATTATAAAACTGAGATGATTCTATAAATGCTTTATTAGCATCAACTTTAAACTACTGGTCTGATAAAGTATTTTTCTGGCATCTTGCTTGAAAAATTACTTTGACTAGATAATGAATGATTAAAAAAAGTCTTTTAAGGTGGCCTTACAATTCGATGTACTACTTTAGAATTCAGAAGTCAGGAGTCTTCAACTTGATTCCCCTAGGCCTGCTTTCGAACGAGCTAAGCAAAAGCAGGATTACCTTTTCTAGAAAGACGGGAATTGCGTCTACTACAACAGCTGATGATCGAGGAAGTGCTTCCATCATGTATGTTAAGGCTCGACAAGCATGGTTCATCTATAAAACAAGACAGCATTTTGACTCAATAAGAACCCCAAATTTAAATCTGGAGTGTTTTAAAAAATACACCACATACTTACAATATCGAAATTATGCTCCATCTGAAGTAATGTTATCTGTTAAAAAAAAAAGATGATAACAAACTATTAGAACCTATCTGTACCCTCATAAAGCCCTAGAGGAATTGTTTCTTCTTCTACATCAACTGAAATGGAAAGTAGTAGTCAAGACCTTACTCTTATAAAAACAATATCAAGTTAAAACCTAGCATACAATGACCATACTAAGGATGGCATGATGCACAGATGATAGCTCTGACTTGGGAACTGTGCTTGATAATCATCATCTCTCATGATCCAGGTCAGAAACAAAGACTTACAACCAACTGTTCTGGTACTTCCAGCCCCCTCTCTCAGACGCCTGTTTAGCAGGCATCAATAAATACTTAACACCTAAAGAAACAGACCATCAACGCACTGGCATTTGTTAACTGTCCAGACAGATTCAAGACTACTATTTCAACTCCTGTAAATAAACTTCTCTACAAGCTGAGCTAAACACCATTTAACTCAGCTGTAAAGTCTTCAAACACATTATCACATCAGAAACTAATTATGCACTAATTAAAACCCAAATTAATAATATTATTCTACAAATGCATGAGTGAGTCTAAACATTGGATTTCTTTTAGTTTCCCTTATGGACATGATCTTAAGCAGATTTCAGCCATGTTTTTTCCAAGGCAGAAAATCAAAACTATGCTAGGGCTATATATGTACTCCATCCTCTTAAAGCAGCCAAAGCTACCAAAGAAATTTCCTATCTGGGGAAGCAATCACTCTTCTAGTTCAATGGAAAATTTTAAATGCACTGAATTTAAGCGACAAAGTACACTTCAAATAAATGTATTTAATAACGAACATCAGATACTCTAATGCAAAAGTCATTTAATAGGAGTGCCTTCTCCGCTCTGAATTATGCTGGGTAAAGTATATCTACATATTCGTGGTCCTGATCACTTTTTTTTTTTTAACACACACACACACACACCCCTCCCCCCCCTTCTGGAGCTCAATGGAACTCAAATCACCCACAACTATTCTTTTGAAACACCCACTGTAGCCTGAAACGGGTTGTCCTGTTAACAGGAAAAGTAACGAGTTCTCCAATTCTCAAGATGGAATGAACATTCTAAGACCAAGTTTGGAAAGAACTGCTATAACAGTTTCCTTTTCAAAAAAAAATGACCATAGTCACACAAGTGAAGGATGATTGATGGATATATAAATTCACAATATTCAATTTTGACAGAAGATAAATCTGGCCAATTCATTAACAACAGCCAGTATTAATAGCAGGGACTGACCTATGTAGGTCTATTAAGCCCTTAAATCTAATCAACAGCCAGCAAAATCAAGTTAAGTTAGATTATGTATCAACATCTGTGCTTAGATTTAACAGCATCTTTATCCAACTAATAAAAACCGCATTTTACATAGTATAAACCTAGTTCTTCGTTGTTATTTTTTAATAAACAACAAAACAAGACAGTTTAATTCAGGAAACAAAACCAGCTCCTGGGGAAATGGGTAGGGTAAGCGTGAATACTGACACAGGCAAAATGTAAAAACACAGAAACAAATGCTGCTTTCATTAGACCTTCAGAAATCAACATGCCAGTCCTCATTAGAATGGAACTGGTAATAGTTAAATGCTAGTTCTCACTATCCAGGTCTGCAGGGCAAGAAAGTGAAGAAACTGGTCTATCCCTTCTCACTCCACCAGAGCTGACCCATCAAAGGAGAACAAAGACTGCGTCACCTTGTGCTTCAATGAGCTTCATTCAACTGTCTCCACAATTTGATAATGAGATCAATCAAGACAATCTGATACATCAACCGTATTTTTGTCAACTTTATTTGCTATGTAAAAAAGACTTATTAATGTGATACTTGGTTTTAACTTCCAATATACTCATATGCTGCGAGTGTATTCATGTTTATGTTAGTCTTTTGTATGTTACTCAGACTTAAATTTTAATTTTCAAATTTAATCTTGAACTAAGAAAACCACCAAGCTGTTATTTAAGACTTAGTGTGTTCAGAGGCGCCTACATTTAATAGTGGCAACTTCTCTTCCTGTTGTTGTCCCATTAAAAAGCTTAAGCAATTAAGATGTTAATAAATTCTAAACATCAATTAACCACTGTATTGAAAAATCACTAAAAGGTTTTGTTTTCTTTTTATTTTTACTTAGCATAAAACCTAAGTTGGAAGAATTCACGTGGTATTCTGGCTTGAATGCTCTGCCGTTGCACACTATTACCAAACATGAAACCTCTGTGGCCCACAAAGACAAGTCACAAGTGAGCAGCTTTTTACTGCCCATGTATCACCAGTTTAAAAGAGAAAGTATCTAAGTTTAGATATCACCTGATGGGGTGATAAAACCAGTCATTTTAAGTATCAAGAAATAGTAGTTTAGATGAAATAGTTCAGAAAATTACGAATTCATTATTAGCAATCACTGCCAAGATCCAGAAGCATGAAGTAAAAGCACAAAGCCACCCTCCACTATCTCTTAATTCAAACCGTGTTGTAAATAATAATCATACTTTCAGCAACGTTCAGAGAACGGAGGTAAAACGAGGGGCAAACTCTCTTACCAAAGCTGGGACGACACTCTTGACAGGAAACCCTCCCAGCGTCTCCTCGTTTCCCATAACCAATAACTGACACATTTCAATAACTGCCTGGAGCTGCTGGCTTTCATCACTTGCTTGTAGTCCTTGCAGAAGCTGTTGGGCCTTGGAACCTTCACAGGGGGGGAAAAATCATTACTTTTAAACATTTAAGGAAATTATTAGTAGGGTTAAGGTATGACTCTACGTGGCAGCTGGCTGCTTATCTTTCAATCCCAGTGAAAGGCTAAGTCTATACCAGGGTTAAGACAGGCTGCTGATAATTCAAGACACAATTAAATCGGTTGACTTTATCTGACCTAAAGAGCGATCTCAGAGTATTCACAGATTTTTGTCTTTTAATTTTACTTTTAAAATGAGACAAGTTGATTGGCTCTTACTAGCTGAAACATAAAAAATCTGTGAAGGTAATTATGAATTGTTACCTCTGACAGAGTTACTTTTACACAGAGACTGAGCAAAAAGCCTTCTGCAGGAATAACCACCTGTTAAAAAGTGATGCCCAGTCTTCGACAAAAATCCACATACTCGTGAAGTCCTGCTCAGAATAAATGGAATCCTGGTAACAGTGGAGGGGCAAGAAAATAAAGACAAGTAGAGCAGAGTACCTAACAGAAGAGAATGGAGAAAACGCAGTATTTCTAAAAACAGCAAGACTGGCCTTCTCGCCTCCTCTCATTCCCTGTGCAGATGACTTCCACTTATAAGGCTCAAATACATTGCCCAAAGAACTGAAAAACGCTAAGATTCAACTCCCACAGGGACAGACTGTGGTCAGTGAGCTGAACAATATACTCAAAAATAAAGGCCAAAGAGGTGTTTCAAATTTTCAGGAACACCTTCCTACCTGAAACTATAATTAACTCAACTACTATTTACCAAATTATAGCTAATGCTACTTTCAAGCCCCTTCTCTTCCTACACCTACTCAGGTTCTTGTCTGCATATAGGATTTTCCTCTCCAAGTCATTAGTGAAACAGCTTAGAAATGCCAAATGCATAGAAACTGTCAATGAATGCGGAATTCATATGAAAACCAAAGTATTTTTATTTCAATTAAGTTACAGTGAGCTTCCTGAAGGCACAGCCTTTCAGCGGGGACCCATGGTGATCCGTGCAAGATTTGTTTTTTCTCTGTTATGGAAGACTGTGGCTAATGAATTGCATGTAACTATTACTGCCTTCCTACCTTTACCACAACTAAGAGTCAACCCAAAAATATATTGCAAGAAAGTTCAGATGGCTGCCATCTTTAAAATTTTCAAACTAAATAGGAGTTCCACTTAGAGCAGGCCTATCATTTTTGCACTGAAATAGGAAAGGCAAAACAAATGAAGGGAATGTAAACTCCTAAAAACAAAAGAATCCTCAGTTGCTTCTAGATTTGCTTTTCAAGGATAAAATAGTTCACGTACCCTACTAGCACCACCACCCAAAATGGGAAAAACTAACATATCCACTGGATGTTTTATAAACATGAAAGCTGGCAATTTTAGGACACAGGTCACGTTAGCATGGTCATAAGATACCACTGAACCTTAAACCAAACTGAAAATGACAATAAAAAGTAAAAGCCATAATTTATGCTCTGATCAATTTTGGTTTTAGAGTCACTTCATACTCTTAAAGATTACTAAGGAGCCCCAAAGCATCTTTGTGGCTTATATCTAACTTATATTTATTTATAAATGTGTCTGGAATTAAGAGAGAAAAACCTTAAATATTAATTCATTACAGATTAATACAAAGTTTTGTGAAAACCACCATATTTTCTAGAACAAAAAAAAAATTCAGTGATGTGCAGTGTTACAATTTTTTTGTTGCAAATTGTCTAAATGTCAGGCTTTATTAAATAAAACAGCAGTATGACCACTGCTGCATCTACTCTCAACCTGTGGCAACATTATTTGAGATAAAGAATGAGGAAAACACGGGCTTGGCTTTTTCACAAAGACTATTAAAAAGACATGTACTTACTGGTAAAGATAGTAAAATAAATAACTTTGTTTGGCAAGGGCATCCTTACCTAAAACTAGAATTATTTTCACTAGCAGCATTTGGCATTGAAGAATACAACAGCTACTAGTGCAGTCTGGAACCACTGCTTTGATTCTTTCAATAATGTACCAACAGTTTTACACATCACCAAAATTCAAATAACAATGTAGAAAAGGAAAAACCTTACCAATTATTACTAGACTTTTGACCAATGGGTTCAATGTTAGGGTTTCAGGAACCCCAGGCAAGCCAGAGATCACAGTTTGAGAAGCACTATCACAGATCAAGGGTTGGTAGGCAAACATTTTCTATAAAGAGCCAGAGAGTAAGTATTTTGGGCTTTGCAAGCCATAGGCTCTGTTGCAACTATTCAACCCTGGCACAAAAGCAGAACAGACAATATATAAACAGATAAGCATGGCTGTATTCCAATAAAACTTTATTTATGAACACTACAATTTGAATTTTATTTTCACACTTCACAAAATATTTTAAATTCTTTTCAGCCACTTAAAAATGTAAAAATCACTTTTAGTTCACAGGCTCCATAAAACCGAGCAGGAAGCTGAATTTGGCCCTTGGGCAGGAGTGTGCCAACTGCTGATCCGAATGGGGGAGAGAACCCAGAGCACTTTGGGGGACTCACAGGAAGATGCTGTTTCTCACTGACCTGGTTGCAAGGGACATGGGCCCACTTCTGGAGGTGTGAAGAGGTCTGGGGCTGAATCAGACACTTGTGTAAGACAGAACAAAACCTTGTTAAGTCTCACGGTGCTCAGAAGACAAAGGCCCTACGGAGGGAGGAGGCCTGCCTCAAACATACACAGCCACGGGGTTCTACCCCCAAGACAACTGTGACATGTTGCAACTGCACCATTATGCATAAAGTCTACGTAGACAGAGACTTGCAAGGTTCTCAATCAAAACTTAGAAGGATCACAACACACAAACAGGGATGAGCCACAGGTGAAATGAGTCACACAAAACTCATGATTCTTGTCAAAACAAGCTAAGGCCCCGACTAGAACAAAATGATCAGCTTCTAACCCTTTGTTTCAATACAGAAAAGGGGGAAACAACTTTACGGTGGAAAGCGTTATTTGGAGTGGCTTCGGTTCTTTTATACAAAATGTCTAGCACATAAACAACTACTAGATGTACGAAGAAGCAGGAAAATGTGACTAATAATCAAGACAGAGGGGCGCCTAGGTGACTCAGTCATAAGTGTCTATCTCTTGGTTTCGGGTCAGGTCATGATCTCAGGGTCATGACATCAGGGTCCACATGGCTCCACACTCAGCAAGGAGTTGGCTTGAGATTTCCTTCTCTCTCCCTCTGTCCCTACCCCGGCTTGCATGCTTGGTCTTTAAAATGAATAAATCTTTAAAAAAGGAGAAGAAAAAAAAAAGGCATACCAACACCATTAGAAATAGAAAACTACTGAACAATGATAAATAAACAGCAAATATAACCAAAGACAGACAAAATAGGTAAGTATGTAAAGAAATTCAACAGAAAACTAGAATCTCCAAAACAAAATCAAGTCACTGTCGAGAACTGGAAAACATAATATCTGAAATGGTGGGTTTACCAAGAGACTGAAGATGACAGAAGAAAAAAAGAATTAATGAATCTGAAAACTGTTGAATAGCAAGCTTTCAAACTGGACAAAGAGAAAAAAAAATAAAGAGCCAGATAAATATGCTGGACAAAGTCCAAAGTTTGAACATGTATGATCTAGAAGGAAGAATATCTGAAGAAATAATGAGAAAAGAATAGTAGTATTTCATGAGATAATGGCCAAAACTAATGAAAGTTATCAAACTCACAGACTCAAATGGTCAGTGAAACCGAAGGAAATGAAAAATAAAAGAAAAAGGCATTAGGCCTTTTTAATACTAGTATAAGTATTAAAAATTAGTAATTTGAAAACGCAAATCTTTTTTTGAGAGAAAGAGATATTAGGAGTCTCCATGCTGAGCGCAGAGCAGAGCCCAAAGATGGGCTCAATCTCATGACCCTGGTACCATGACCTGAGTGCCAAGATCAAGAGTGGGACTCTTAACCAACTAAGCCAGCCAGGCACCCCCCAAAAGCAAATCTTCAAAGAAGTCAGAGGAAAAAAAAGGCATTGCCTTGAAAGGGCACCAGTACGATTTTCAAACAAAAGACATTAGAAAGTGCTAAAATGAGAATTTTATACCTGGGGAAAATATCTTCTCAAAATTAAGGCAAATCAAGGGCTTCTCCAATGCAAAGAAAAATCATTACTAGCACTCATTCACCACATGAAAAAGAAAATTCTTCTGAAGAGAAGGGAAACTGATTAGGAGAGAACTGCAGGAAGGAATTAAGAGCACTGAAAATGAGATGTGTATGTGGACAAAGGAATATGGATAATCTAAAACAACTAGGTGCACTGTGTTGATAACACACGCATAAGTAAAACAAATTAAAATAGCACAAAGGATGGCAGGAGGTAAAAAGAGTAAAACTACTATATAGTTCTTACACTGATGAGGATGTGATAAAGTATTAATAAAAGGTAGGCTACAACAAACCAAGGACATGTGGGGTGCCTGGGTGGCTCAGTGGGTTAAAGCCTCTGCCTCTGGCTCAGGTCATGATCCCAGGGTCCTGGGATGGAGCCCCCCATCAGGCTCTCTGCACACCGGGGAGCCTGCTTTCCCCTCTCTCTGCCCGCCTCTCTTCCTACTTGTGATCTCTCTCTCTCTGTCAAATAAATAAAGTCTTAAAAAAACAACAAAAAAACCAAGGACATACATTATATGTCTATAGTAACCACTAACAGACATCTACAGGGATATAGAACTAAAAAGTTAGCAGAAGACAAAACCTGGCAAAAAGGGCGCCTGAGTGGATCGATCAGTTAAGCATCTGCCTTGGGCTCTGGTCCTGATCCCAGGGGATTGAGCCCCACATCGGGCTCCCTGCTTGGTGGGAAGCCTGCTTCTCCCTCCCTCTCCCTCAGCCACTCCCCCCGCTTATGCTTCCTCTCCCTCTTTCTGTCAAGTAAGTAAATAAATAAATGAATCTTTAAAAAGAAGAATAAAAATACGCCATACTGTTTGTTATACTTGACTGGAAGAAATGCAAAATGGTTAACGTGACTTACAACAATCTACCCTAAAGATACTATAACGCAGGAAAAAAGTATGAAAGCGGTGCTTTACTGAAACACAACGAAGACTGGAAATAACCCGAACGTCCAACAGGGGACATGCGAACCCGCGCGTCCCCACAGCGGAGCGTCAGGGCAGCTCCACAGCAGGAGTAAGGAACCTCCTCCCTCTCTGAGTAGCAGCTACAGGAAGGGGTCACCAAAATACTGTGAAAGGGAACCTGAAGGGTATAAAGTTTACTCCTCTTATCTTAAAAAGGCAGCGTGAAGCAAATAATATGAATTTGGTTTTGTTTTTTTTAAGTAACAGAAGGACAAGGGCTAGTTGCGGGGGAGGAGGAAGCAGGGTAAAGGCAGTAACAAAAGTAAGACTTCCCAAACCATGTAAACATCCCGCAAGGATAAAGTCGAAGTTAAAATTTAAAAGCAATCTCTAGAAATTAAAAGCAAACCAAGCAAATGAGCCAAACCAACTCGGTGGCCTGAATAAAGAGAAGAAATCACTTCAAATGACTTTAAAACACCAAAACTAGACGATAAAGGAGTCCCCAAGAACGGCAACAGCAAAACTGTTGAAAAATTAAAACGCTCAGTAATATTACTTATGGTGTTAAGTTGGAATTTTGTATCATATTTTATATATATTGGTATGGTAATTTATTTCTACTCTGGTTCTATTCTATGGCTCGCATTAATTTCATGTGCAATGGTCACCCCTTAATATGAATTTGAGATGTTTTAATGTTAATACTTTTTTTTTTTTAAGATTTTATTTATTTACTTGAGAGACAGTGAATGAGAGAGAGAGCACAAGCCGTGGGGAGAGGCAGAGAAAGAAGCAGACTCCCCACTGAGCAGGGGGTTCAATCCCAGGACCCTGGGATCATGACCCTAGCTGAAGGCAGATGCTTAACTGACTCAGCCACCCAGGCGCCCCTAGCCCCTAATGTAAATACTCTTAAGACATTTTCTTCCTTGCCTTCACCAAGAAACAAATGGAGTGATAAAATAAGTGAAATCAAATTTCTCTGGGGGGCGGGGGGGGGGGGGCAGAACAAAAAGAAAAAAAGAACTTAAGAAATGTATTAACTGATGGCTACGTATAGATCATATTTTGATCCTGATTTCAAATAAGCAAAAACTGTAAATGGATTTATGAGAGGCCTAGAACATTTGCACTCTAAACAGGCACCTAGTAAAGGTAAGGATTCCTCTTAACATAACCACAATACTGTCTAAAATTTTTTGTCCTTAGAGCTACAAATTTAATGACATGCAAATGAAATGATGCATAGGACTGCCTTAAAAATAACCTTGGGAGTGGGGAGAATGACCAAGGATGTTAACTGAAACAACAGTTGCTTGGGATTAATAATTGTTGATGGGTTCGAGGAGGTTATTCTACTACTACACTCTCAATTTTTGCATATATTTATCTTTTTCATAAAACTTACCATGTCATTGCCCTTTCCTAAGTCCTTCAATGGTTCCTGAGTACCGTTACGGAGTTAAACCCCACAACTTGCTGCTGGCCTGCCAAGCCCTACATGACCTAGAGAGAGTATCTACCCTTCTCAGATTTCATCTTCTACAACTTCACTCTTTCCACAGGGCCCTCTTGCTTTTTCTCCAACATGCCAAGCTAATTCCCACCTCTGGTGGTATACTTCCTCTTCCCTCAGACCTGTACAGGGCTGGTTTCCTCACTTCGTTTGGGTATCCACAAGCTCACTCTGACTCAGAGGTTTCTCCAACCAGCCTAAGCATATCCCCTCATCAGCCAACCTATGTCCTTACTTTGTTTTGTTTTCCTCCACTGCATTAACACTACCTAAAATTTTTCTAGAATAATGTCTTCTTTATTGTAGGGTCACCCACTGGCATGGAAGCTCCGTGTGGGAAACAACTCTGTGTACTATCCTGTTCATGATTCAGGACAATCCCAGTACCTAATAAATTACACTAAATAAGAATCCTCCTTCAAGGGTTCATGGGAACTTTGTAACAGGGTACGTTATCTGAGAGCTGAGTGTCATGGCAGCAGAAGCAAAACCAAACCAAACCAAAAATACCAGCTGCTTCTTAAATTTCCTGTCAAATGCTAAGGCCAGAAACTTGAAAGGGACTTAAGCATAAATACACATATGTGAGCATATGTCCACACATTAAAAAAAAAAAACTTGGAATATTTGATGGAAAATTATATGAGCACATATTAGTAAGGTCAGAGTCAACAGACTTCAGTTAACACTTTAGAAATATTGAAATTAATCAAGACTAAAGTCTAAAAATAGCCTCGTGATTCTTTGGAAACATTATCAATGGAGTTATTAAAAAAAACTGCTTAAATGTAAATTTTGTTTAAGGAAGCTAAAGATAGTATTCTATACCAGAAAGAATTTAACTGGATTTGTAATTATGCAGAAGTTATTCTCGTTACAAACTGCCACTTCAAGAGTCACTGTTTTGTCTACCATATATGACAAGATCTCTGGATTATAATATGTTAATTTGATTAAATGAGTCTAGCGACTGGTAATTCTGCTGAGAAATCTTTTCTCTCCGGCTCATTCTACAATTGACTGTCTTATGGATTAAATTTTATTATGCCACAAAAAATTCAAGATTCAAATCTATGCAAATCATGCAATCAGACGCTATAATATAATCAATGCAATCATCTGAGATTCTTTACTATGCTAGAGTTAAACAAAGATTCAATCTTGCCATAATTCTGGATGATTTTCTAATGACTCAAACCCAGTAATCAAAAATAAAAGTATAAGAAGAACCTAGAGTCGCTGGATTTAAAGGCAACAATGTGAACAAACCTTATTTTTTAAAACAGGTTAGAGTTCATGAAAACCTCCTTATATGAAAGCCTCTTTACAGCAATAGATAAATGGTAAAAACAGCACTCACCTAATTACTAAAGGTTTTGCAGGGGGAGGGGAAATTTAAGAGTATTCACTTACTAGCTCCGCTTCCAATTGTTCTATGGAAAAGTTGTGACATCCGGGGACCGAGAGGGCCAAACAGATGAGGAGGAAGACCCCTGGCCTCTAACAAAGCTAAAGAAAAAAGAAAGGCATGAGGAACAGTTGAATTGTAAATGCAGTTGATCTTACATAAAAATTTCAAGCAACTGATTCATCTCACATGATTCAATGTTACTTTCCATTTTTATTTTTTTAGAGAAACTACATTAAACTTTCAAGACCACTCTTAGATATTAATTAATGTAAGTTATAACACCCAAGTGCTAGTTCCAAGGTATCTTAAGGTTTTATGGAGATACTAAATATGAGTGCCAGAGGGGAGTGTATCAAATGATCCAAGAAAAACCCAGAGAAAGTATTTACTTTTAAGAAATTATAGGTTAAGCACCCTTGTGTTGCTTTCCCTCTGATGTTAGGTCATGAGATCTTCTAAAAAACATATGGGAAAATTATTTTTATCAGGTCCAAAAGGTGAGAAAAAATGTGTTCACAAGACTTCTAGTTGAAAAGAGACTACTGTAAGTTACTTTAGCAACTCAAAAGCAATCTGAAAGTGCTTTATAAATAATGTTTCTCGGAAGCCTCACACTGGGGATCTATCATATAAACCAACTGTCTGAAGACAATAAAAATACACATCCATCATTACCCATTTGTAAAGAGCATACACATAATATAAAGCTGCTTTTTTAAAAGCACAACATTAAAATACCTGGTGTTTAGGTATACACTTCACATTCATTTTAAAATAGGTGACCAAGACACAAAAGAACACAGCAAAAGCACCCCACTGGGATGCATTACCTTAGCAGGTACCAGACAACAACGTTTTAAGCTATCCCCTTTGCAAGATTTTCCTAAGTCATTATCAGCTATACAAGCAACCATAATAGAGAACATTACAAAAACAAAAAATACATATGTAAGATTTTGTCTAAACAGTAAAAATAGAGAGCCAGACAGATCATCTTCCAAATCCAAATCATTACAAATAAGTTTTTTAAGTACAGGCACTGCTAGATTATGTTTCAATGAGCTTATCTGAATTAACTTCAACAAAGAACAGAAGTCACGGCAGCTTCTGATCATGGTTTCTTGAAAGCTCATTAACTGTCTTTACCTTGTAAGCGTCCCATCTCGGAGTCATCGGATTCACTCTCCCCGGAGGTGGTCATGCCCACAGCCCCTGCAACAGAACTAGAGGCTTCAAAAGGAGGGGAGAAAAGAAGGTGAGGGTTAGGAGAGGCACATTCAAAGTCTTTATGTCTGGTTTATCTTAAAAAAAAGAAAGAGCAGAGTTTCACAGACTATCGCCAATAAAAAGCAATTAAATGTCTCCCCGTTGCACACTCAGCTCTTCTAGATTTTACCCTGTAGCTTCTAGGAACGGAAGGATGGCTCAACTATCTCAGTGTTCAACAAGCATAAAAATACGACCTTTACATTTTTTCCATACATGGCTTTGACAGATTCCTCATGCCTCTGAAACTATTCCTAAATTAAGTCTTGTCCTGAACTCATGTACCAAAGTCCATGAAGATCACACTGCCAAAACCACCATGAGGTTTAATAGATGGGCAATCAGTCACAATCAGAATAGAAAGCAAATCTGACATCCCGGGGAAACGGCAGACGGGTGTCTTCTTCAGTCGGCCTTACTTCTCGACTGCAGTCTTGACACAATCACTTAGACGCTTTCTCTAAGCGCGTGCGGATAATACCCTTTCTCATTTCCAGGACAAAATACTGAAGACACACGTTACAACCAACAGCAAAGCACTGAAGTACAAAATAGAGGGCAACTAGGATGTCAAAAGAAGTGCAGAAAAAAAGAGTTGAGATTTAGAAGGATTCTACTACCCGAAAAGTTAACTTGAGCAGTAATTCAGTCTAAGCAAAGAGAGGCTGATTCTAATATGAATCTGACCAGACGAAACTATATTCCTCTAAAACCAGCAGTTTTACTGTTCCTCTTCTCAGTGTCTGTAGAGTCTTTAAGCATTTTTTCCTATACAATCCACCTGTATATGACAACATCATCCACAATACCCTAAGCCCTGTAAGAGTCGCTAGATAACAGAAGATCAGCCCAGAACGTTTTTTATTGTTAAAAGCACACGGATAATGGATGTGAATTTACAGAGCTTTTCTGAAGAGATGCTAATATACAAGCCAACAACTGTAAATTTTCTTAATAGTTTTCTTCACACCTCATTAAATATTTTCTACAATTTCACTGGGATTTTTAAAAAACACATATAAAAATGTATGGCTTAAACAGGAGTCAGTAACTGTGGCCCCTGGGCCAAATTCAATCCAGCACGTCATTTTGTAAATAACGAAATAACATTTCTTTAAAACACAGCCAAACTCACTGTTTCACGCATTGTCTGCCGCTGCTTTCCTGCTACAACCACAGAGCTGGGGGGCTAGTTCCAACAGAGCCTGCAGGAAGCTGAAAACATCAACTACCTGGCCCTTTACAGGAAAGGTTAGACCCTGGTTTATACGTACAGGTTAGCAAGAAATGCTAATGTTAAAGTGTATCAGAGTTTAACCAAAGCCACACTTCTAGCGAAAAGATTAACTGCACTCTGGAATGCTCACACGCAGCATTTAGGAAATGCTTACCATCTGCAGGCTGTGCTATTTGTTACCTTACGACCATACAGGGAGGCACTCTAAGCTTTTTCACACTCATGAGGTAACTGAGGCCTCGTGACGTTGGGTGTACTCGCCCAAGGTCGGTCGGCTACCCACAGCTCAGAGATCTGAGCCCCCAGTGGTCTGACTGACTCTTCATCGGTTGTACTCAAATACTGTACTCTATTGGCCCCTTAAATATATTCTTCAGTACTAATTTTTCATTCTAGTATAGCTGCTTCTTCACATTAAACAGAAATCTTGTTAACAAATACTGTTATTAAGGTTCCAATTATGACTGAATTTGTTAAAGTGACTCTTAAACTTGCTTTTAAACTCTTCCAATTATGTGCAGAGAAAATACAAAGTCTTAACAAACGAAGTCGGTTTTTTTAAAGCACTCTCTGGCACCACATCTTTTTTAAGGAAAACAACAACAACAACAAAATTTCACTTGGGAAGGTAATGCTGGGTTTTTTTCAGTTTACGTTTTAGAGGGTCACCATAAGGAGGGGCAAGGATATTCTGATTTTTCATGGAGGTGGAGGGCCTGTTTTGACAGAAATCAGTCACTGAACCCAAAGAAGAAAAGATCCTTCAACAGCCCATGGATGGCAAATATTAATCATCTGTCTACTATAATTCCAGTAAGTATTACAGATTTAGATAAACCAAACTAGCCTGGCCTGTGAGTGGATGTCTGTAAAGTCACGCAGGTAAGGGAATGTCAGGAGCCAACATGAGTCAACGATAAAATTCTTTAGTCAAGGAGTCAAACCTCCTTGGGCAACATGCACAAAATCTGTCCCCACACAAATACAAACCTAAGATTATCAAGCAGAGAAAAATCTGATGCCAGATTTTTTAAGAGGTGTCAATCTTTTTGTTATTGTTTAAACCAGTATCCCCCCAAACTACTCTTTAGCATATCTTCGCGGCACCCTGTAAGATAGTTTCTAATACACAGTTTAATTAAAACTATGGGGAAAATATTTGAATTAGAACACAAGAAATTTATCACAGAACCCCACGTCTTTTTTTTTTTTAATTTTATTTATTTATTTGACAGAGACAGAGAGATCACAAGGAGGCAGAGAGGCAGGCAGAGACGGGGGGGGGGGGGCAGGCTCCCCAATGAATAGAGAGCCCGATGCGGACCTTGATCCCAGGACCCTGGGATCGTGACCTGGGCCGAAGGCAGAGGCTTAACCCACTGAGCCACCCAGGTGCCCAGAACCCCATGTCTTTATACCTTAACCAATAAGGCCTCTTATGCAGAAAGACAATAAAATATTAGAATGCTGATAAAATTCAATTTCACTTGACAGGAACCTTCAGGGTTTACCAGATCCCTCTCAACAAGAGGCAGCAGGACTTTTTAATGAGTGTAATGAAAACCTTTGAGCAAGGCCAAAAGAATAACTGTTAGTAATATAATTATGCCTTATATGGGCCCTGGTATCAGGTGATACGGAAGCATCTAATTTTTAGGGATTCCAAACAAAAGTAGTTAGGGACATAAAAAACTGACAAAACTGGGGTTGCCTTCTTTTTACAAACTGACCCTATTCATTTCTTGTGAAATTAAGATTCTCAATTCAAAATCAGGTGTCAGAACATGAGCTGTTTCTCCTTGCCATCTGTTTTGCAGGTGTAAGGAAGAATACTTGATTTCTCACTTCAGTGTCTCTAGTATTTGCAAGACTTTATCAGCACTATGAAAAGGTACAGAGTTCTGATAAAGTCCCAAACTAGGCCCCCAACTCATGGGAAAATGTGGGGTGCACAGAGTTGGTGTAACACTCTTTATTGGAAACATTTATTTTGAAATAATTTTTTATTAATTAATTTTAAAGATTTTATTTATTTATTTGACAGAGAAAGAGAGAGACAGTGAAAGAGGGAATACAAGCTTTCAACTCCAAGAGCTAGCATCTCTTCTATGAAAAGCCAGGGAAGTTGGGCTCCAAGCAGAAGTAGATTTCAAGGTGACCAAGCAGGCACACAATAAATTTTCCAAAGTGTCAACAATACTGGCAAAGCCAGAGTGATATGAGTAGGTCTACCCAAGATGGAGCAATGCTTTATCACTACATGTATAAAAAGCAATAAGCTTATTTCAATGATTTCACTGGAATAGGTCAGGAAGATGGTATCTCCAAAAATAATGCTAGGGGAAAAAAAACACATAAAAAACACTGAAGACGGGCGCCTGGGTGGCTCAGTGGGTTAAAGCCGCTGCCTTCGGCTCAGGTCATGATCCCAGGGTCCTGGGATCGAGGCCCGCGTCGGGCTCTCTGCTCAGCAGGGAGCCTGCTTCCTCCTCTCTCCTCTCTCTCTGCCTGCCTCTCTGCCTACTTGTAATCTCTTTCTCTGTGTCAAATGAATAAATAAAATCTTTAAAAAAAAAAAAACACTGAAGAGATTAAATCAATCTCTTTAAATTAATAGAAACAGGGGTGCCTGGGTGGCTCAGTCATTGAGCATCTGCCTTCGGCTCAGGTCATGATCCCAGGGTCCTGGGATCGAGCCCTGCATCGGGCTCCCTGCTCGGTGGGAAGCCTGCTTCTCCCTCTCCCACTCCCTGCTGCTTGTATTCCCTCTTTCACTGTCTCTCTCTCTTTCTCTCTGTCAAATAAATAAATAAAATCTTTAAAATTAATTAATAAAAAAATTATTTCAAAATAAATGTTTCCAATAGTGTTACACCAACCCTCCAAGAGCTGTCTGTGCACAGATGCTTGCCAAAAGATGCTCTAAGTTATTACCACCATCAGTTTATACTCCACACTGACTTTAGAGGGTTTTATTTCTCTTTAAACTCCAACTGTACATATGGAGAAACTAAAGCACATCACACTGAAGAACTTAATGTAAAGTTAATAAGGAATCTGCTTTTTCCCCACAGCACTACTTCAGGGGCAGAGAATTATTCCCGTAGCTCCTAGAAGGCATCCTGCTTCCAAAGTGAAGTAAGTAGTGCTGCATGCCCATGTTATCTTTCCCCTGAAAGTGGAAAACACTGAGATACACCATGATTTTGAATCTCAAACACAAGGAACACGAGCATTTAGGAGGCAGGCTTATGAACCTAATCCCCTGAAGCTTTTATCCTTAGGTAAATATACCAGGGATCAAAACTTTACACACCACCCCTTCCTTGTTCTGCCCGCCAGTGGTATCCATACGAAATTAACCCTCGTGACTGTAGGGGAAGCGGAAGGACGCAGCCTTCAGAAATGTGCCCGCTTTTTGAAAATCTAGATTTCAGAGTCCTACAGCCCTGGGCAACCTTAACCATTATGTGCCTCGGTTTCCCTCACTGCTAACAATGAGAAGAAGAGCACTCATACCTCAGCACCTTGTTTTGAACGTTAAATGAGAATATATGTAAAGTGCTTAATACTGTGTCTGCAACAGTGTACACTCTAAGAATGCTAGCTCCGATAATTACTGTAATTGAGTCCGCTTTAACACACTCCGCAGCTCCATTTCTGTCCTCCACGTGGGAATTGCCCCACTTCCATATGCAGACTTGAAATAAACATTAAAGCACTGGGAAGCACAGCCTGTGTGTCATCAA
Organism: Ailurus styani; assembly: GCA_002007465.1. Taxonomy (NCBI): domain Eukaryota; kingdom Metazoa; phylum Chordata; class Mammalia; order Carnivora; family Ailuridae; genus Ailurus; species Ailurus styani. Next base: position 1,355,602 of record LNAC01000115.1, read on the forward strand.
GAGCTTCAGTGATATGTATGTGCGATGGACTGTACTTTCCCTCAAATTTAACCCTTTGGCAAAACTATTCTTTAAACAAAAACAAAAAAAACCAAAAGTACATGAAAAAGGTCCCCTCCCACCAGAAGAGACGGTTCAAGTTCGCCATGCCACTTATCATATAAACCCAGGAAAGACAGTGGTAAAAATGTTAAGCTGGACAGAAAGCTGAGACAAGCAGCACAAAACATGAACAGTGGTGGGCAAACTAGAATCTTCCTGGCAAACTAGGGCACAGGCTCCACCACAGGCACAAAAGAAAACTAGCACACACGCGAATCTTAGGCGAGACAGCATTGTTAAGAGCAATTCCTACACCTAAGCCCATGTGTATCGTTCTGATAGAAGGGACTCATCACACACATGTTCATAATGAAGTACTGAACTGTAACATTTTCCATCTGTTCTCAATGTTGGAGAGAAATGCCCAAGACAACCTACATTTTCAAACCTGTTGGCCACAATTAACTTCTCAAGTACTAGCCTTCTTTTCCTCTTGGTGATCGATACATTTTTAAAGCTGATAGCGATGGTGAGCAGCCTAATTTTTATCATGCTACGATATAAAGTAGAATAAAAACAAGCCCATAAAAACATACAGAGCATTCTTAAAAGTTCCTTTCAAGCAGAACACGTTACTTTTTAGGGGTTACAACATTCTCCATTAAAATTTACACATGTATGAAGAAGCGATAAGCCATATCCTTACTTTCCTATTACGAACTTAAATTTTCAATCACTGTGCAACTACTGGATGTCTGCACTGATATAGAAGAACCTTCGCAGAAAGTGACATATTTCCTAAAAGCCCTCTGAATCTAATCAGTACAAACTTGGATTTGGAAAAGAATTAAAAAGCAAAAATAAATGAACCCAACTCATCAAAAAACCAAACCTATAAAGTAAAACAAGGGAGAGTAAGTCTATCTGCTGGTAATAGGGGGTATATCTCTGCCCCCTCTCTTGCCTTATAATGGGTATGGCTACAAGGTAATTCATCTCTAAACAAATTGGTAAGATACATAAGTGCATTTTAGGGCTAAGACAAGCGATCTACCTGCAGCTCCTTGGGGAGTTTCGTCTGTCCGGGCAGCTGAAGAATTCACTGTCTCCTGGCTGCTTTCTGGGTCCGCCATTTTCTCCTGTCGACGAGCTTCAGCTGCTCCTCTTTTGCCCAGGCCAGAGCCTCGCCGACTACAACAGAAAGATGCCATCACAGGCAGCACTGCCAGTGACCAGGAGCAATGTCCACGCAGCACAAAGCTCCAATGCATGGAGCACAAAGCCAGTTTCTTCTTTTTCCATAGAAATTGTTGCAGAAAATCATTACGGGTAACAACCAGGACTTTGTATATTTAAAATTCTTCCAAGTTACACTGCATTCACAATACATGCTTTTGTGGTGCTATGAGCTGTTGTCATTTTTACGAGACAGAAATGATTTTTAAACACTTCAATTAAATGGAAAAGTGACTCCTGCTGCAAGAATGCAACTCATTTAAAATAGATCCCTACTTCCAGTCTAAATAGTGGATCAATATACAGACTTTACACTTGACAATGCCAGGGGTGGAGGGGGGAGTGGAAGAGGAAAAGATGCAGGAAATTCCTATCACCTAAGTTCCAGATAACTTAAATCAACAAAAAAAGAACTACCCTAACAATGAACAAGAGATCCATCCTTTAAAATAAAGAATTAGGGCGCCTGGGTGGCTCAGTGGGTTGAAGCCTCTGCTTTCGGCTCAGGTCATGATCTCAGCGTCCTGGGATCGAGGCCCGCATCGGGCTCTCTGCTCAGCAGGGAGCCTGCTTCCTCCTCTCCCTGTCTCTCTGCCTGCCTCTCTGCCTACTTGTAATCTCTCTCTGTCAAATAAATAAATAAAATCTTTAAAAAAATACAATAAAATAAAATAAAGAATTAAATATTTAACATTTATAAATACATACAGATGACACGGAGGAAGACAAAAGTTTAGGACTGAGGCACAGTGTAATATGGAAAGAATAATGATCAGTCATTTCTCACAAAGAAAATTACATTTTATTGATGATGATTTTTTCTATTTTAAGAGAGAAAGCAGTAAGCAAATCAGGTAAAAACAAAAGATTTCCCCAAATTATTGTAACTTGGTATTGTTTAAATAGCAGGCCTCCAAATTAGGAAATGAAGAAACATACTACTATGGAAATGTTTTAGACCAAAGTCAAACTGCAGTAGAACTAGGTGCTGGCCAGTAAACCAGAGGAAGCAGCAGGCATAAGTGACACGTAAATGAAGGCTCTGAATTGCCAGAGAGTACTGTAAGAGTCTGTTCTTCCACGTAGTAAAAAATCCTCCCTAAACGGGGATTTGCTTAGCCAATCTTTTCTTCCACGAAACAGCTCGCTCCAGACCCAATTTACCAAGCTACAAATTAGTGGGATTCAAATTAATTCATCTATTTAACATTCAATTTGCACGAGCCGTGTGACACACACTGTGCTCAACACTTTGCTTGATGTCCTCAAGGAGTATCAGTCGAGAGAGAGATGAAGACACGGCTGTAAGCACGCCGGAAAAGCAGGAAATTTAAGAGGAACTGCCACAAATTTAGAAAAAGCTTGAGATGAAGAGCATTCCAGGCAGGTGGCTAGATAGCTTGTGTAGAGAATAACCATGTAAACTGTAAGGAATTTCACATGTGCCAAGAAAGTGGTCGTGAGGAGGAAGGCAGGCAGCAAAGAAGGCACATTAAGTTACCTGACTCCACATCAACTTAAAATTTTCAGCCACAGTGAATTAGTTTATAGCTCAGATTATAAATTCTGGGTAAACCAGATTCAAAATCTAGCCCCAAATTTTTAGACAAAAGCTCTGGAGAACTAAGAAACTCTTGGGGTTCTCATAAGACTTTTGCCAAGAAATTACAAAAGCAAACAGGTACACTAACTCCAGATATCTTAATTGGCATTTTAAACAATCCAGACAGAACCAGAAAATAAGCAGAGATTTAAGTGCCACGAGTCCTTTTCTTATGATTTGCAATTAGTCATTCTGTTTCCTTATGTCATCACTGTATCTGCCACCAAGAGCGGTCATTGTGGCTCATCTTAGAGGAGAAACAACAGAAGAGCTAAAACCTTCCAGCTCACCTGAGTGAGAGGAGGGAAAAGGCAAACTGAAATCATCTGCCCCATCACTGTTTTCTTGGTACATTCAGAAGCAAGAACAAACAAGAGTAAGTCCTACACAGCTGTCAATAATTAGCCGCACAAAGGCATTTGAGCAACTGACCATGCATGAAAAGGTGAGGAAACTGTTAAGGAAAAAAAAATGTTAACTTTAACCTAAGATTCTCAATTAGTTAATAAAAGAACGTGAAATAACACACTGTATCGTATCAAAGGTAGCTGATTTTCTGAAAATGAGATCCAAACCAGCAACTGGGGAAAATGGGAACTGGAGACTTGAAAGCAGACACACAACACCCACATTCCTCGGCAAGGGGTAGGTGTTGTAATACAAAATGAAAATGAAGTGTCTCTCTCCCCCCTATCCATTAAACTCAAGGGGTGCCAACATTTTGAGAAACTAATTAGGCAATATTACAGCCATTAAAACAGATATCCCTTTTGATCCATTAATCACACTACTGGGAAATTTAGCTACCTTTAAAAAATAACCCAAATCTGCATAAAGATGCTCATTAGAGATTTATTGGCCAACTGGAACTCTGAAAACAATGAAATGTTCAACAGCTGGCAATAACTGTGCAAATAACGTAGCAACAGAGGAAATGGTAGAGGGTAAGAGTGCTGTCAAAAAATAGCATGATTAATACTTGGCAAAAACATGTAAATCAACACTGAAGAATTCATTTATGTTGGCTAAGTTTCTTTACCACTCGATATTCAAGTGAAAATTTCAATAATTTTTGAAAACTTAGAAAGGGAAGGATTCTAATGGAAGTTGAGCAGAAGATAATAAACTGGCTCATAAACTAGAAAAACCAATGTGTTACCTGGCGCTAGCACAGGAGCCCGTGGTCTTTTGGCGTGTGCTCCGCCTCAAACTGGGGAGCTCAGCAGGTGGGGATTCACTGCGCTTCTTGGTAGATTTTCTTAAACCTATATGCATGAAATGCAAAATTGAATTTTTAAAAAAAAAAGTTATCATAAAGTAAAAACTACACAGTTCTTCAGGTCAAAAATCCACTGCATCTTCCATGCGCTCTCTAGCACTCCGCTCGGTTTCTGTCACCGTGTGTCTTTACTTACCCAATCCATCCTGACAAGGTTAATACGGAACTTGGCATTCCCCGTCAGGATAAATCCCACTTGGGCCCAACCTTGACTCGAACTATCCCACACCATGAATGACAGTCCTTCGCCTCTCATACCATCCCACCATTCCTATCCTCTCTACTCCTCCACTGACTAAAGCCAAGAGACCTTTTTTTTTTTTTTAAAGATTTTATTTATTTATTTCACAGAGGGAAAGAGATCACAAGTAGGCAGAAAGGCAGGCAGAGAGAGATTAGGAAGCAGGCTCCCTGCTGAGCAGAGAGCCCGATGCGGGCCTCGATCCCAGGACCCTGAGATCATGACCTGAGCCGAAAGCAGAGGTTTTAACCCACTGAGCAGCCCAGGCGCCCAAGACCTTTTTTTTTTTTTTGCATTTACTATATATTTCAGGATTTTACTAAATTTAACTAATTTTCCATTTTTTATTTTCATTCATTAGCATATTACATTGCCTTTAAGCTGTCTCTTTCATCTAGTTTATATAAAGTTCATCAACTAAGACTATGAGAGAATGAAATGCTTCCTTTTCTTTACACCACCCCATCAGCAAGAAAATATACTTGAGGTGAAGGTTATGAGAATGTTCAATGCAGATAACTGGGTAATTAAGGGGGAAAGTCAAACGGGCACACCTTATATGTTACTCTGGAAGCTAACACCCTTCATAGAGTTAACAGATTCTAAAAAGGTACAGCAATTAGGTGAAGTCTATTACTATTTCATAAACCATGGGGAGGCCATCAACCATCATCATTCACCCTCCCGCTCGCCCCAACAATGTTATTGTACACGATAGCATACTGGGTAGTGCGTTCTATCTAAACAAAGACTTTTTTTTTAAGATTTTATTTATTTGACAGAGAGAGACACAGCGAGAGAGGGAACACAAGTAGGGGGAGTGGGAGAGGGAGAAGTAGGCTTTCCCACAGAGCAGGGACCCCGATGTAGGGCTTGATCCCAGGACCCTGGGATCATGACCTGAGCCAAAGGCAGACGCTTAACGACTGAGCCACCCAGGTGCCTCTAAACAAAGACTTCTAACATCGAAAGGTCTCCAAGTGAAAAGCTTATTTGGAGAAGAACTATGGCATCACCTTAAAAAGCGAGCATTTCAAAAAAAAAAAGCGAGCGTTTCCTTTTTCAGACACTAATTACACAGTAACAACAATTCTCCAGGTCACCTGTTTTTCCCTCCAGGAACTTTTCTGTTTTTAAAGATTTTATTTATTTCTTTGAGAGAGAGAGAGAGAGAGAGAGAGAGAGAGAGAGAGAGAGAGAGAGAGAAAGAGAGAGAGCGCAAACGGGAGGGAGGGGGTGCAGGAGTGGGAGAGGGAGAAGCAGACACCCAATGAGCTGGGAGCCCAACGCAGGCCTGGATCCCAGGACCCTAAGGTCATGACCTGAGCCAAAGGCAGACACTTAACCGACTGAGTCACCCAGGTGCCCGTCCTCGAGAAACTTCTAATTTTTGACCATTTTATTGCTTCAGAGTGGAATAAAAGAAATTCCTTACTCTTGATTTTGTTAAAAACACCAGTAAAGGGTATGGGTAAGTGGTGGTAAAATAGATTCTAGACAACTTCTTGACCCTTTAGACGCTTAATTTTAAACTTTGGTTCATTCAACTTGGTGTGGTCCCTATACCATATATACATAATGAAAGCTGCTAAGTGAAAAGCACACTATTAAGGAATCTTTAAATACCAAACAGAAGCTATAAAGACAAAAATCTGCATTCAGACAGGCATTACCCTTCAGAAATTTGAACTACACCTTTCAGCCTTTTCCCCCCCTCGGAAAGTAAATTTCAGACTCCTCGAACTGGCAAAAAAGGACCAAAAATGAAACTTTAAGGGGGAAAGAAGGTTGAGAAGATTAAAAACCTAAGGGTTTCTTAAATTTCAATTTTGTTTTCAGATTGATTTACTACATAGTATATCACCAGAATTACTTAATGTGATCACAAATCAATGACTGATACCACACGCTATTTCATCTTTGTCTGGACACACACACATCCTGTCACCTGAAAGATGAACACGGCATGTGGACAAATTATGGGACTAGCCTAATAAATTCAACTAATTGGCATCACTATTTTTTAATATTTAAAGAATTCAGAAATTTTTTAATAATGTTCCAAAAAACATTAAATTACACTTAATCTATTTGAATTGTGCGACTAAGTTAGAACAGATTTAAAAACGTACTATTCAGGGCGCCTCGGTGGCTCAGTGGGTTAAAGCCTCTGCCTTCGGCTCAGGTCATGATCTCAGGGTCCTGGGATCGAGTCCCGCATCAGGCTCCCTGCTCAGAGGGGAGCCTGCTTCCTCCTCTCTCTCTGCCTGCCTCTCTGCCTACTTGTGATCTCTCTCCCCGTCTGCGTCAAATAAATAAATAAATAAAATCTTAAAAAAAAAAACAAAAAAACCCCCACCAAAACGTACTATTCATAGAAAAAACCATGAGTGCATGTTACACTAAAGCACTCCACAATGTTTTCACCTATAAAGCACTTTAAAAACCCCTGTATTTTTGTCACAAGCATTGGTTTATGCAACACTTAGTTAAATATCTTCACACATCCCATGACACAGTATTGGACACTAGCAAAAATGTTTATACCTATTCGGTGACATTCAAAATAAAATGCACAACTAAATATACTGTGGGCTCCTGCCATGTTACTTATGAGGAGACCATATACTTTTGTCCAACCTTTATCCTACTTACGTACTACTTTACACTAAGGTGTTTAACTTTCTCTTAAACAATTTCATTCAAATGTCATTTCTTTATGATAAAAAATAGTCACTTTAAATATATGAGGTTCAATATGGAGCTGAACAAATATACTGACCCATATAACCAACACCACAATCAGATCCGGACAGACCATTGCCATCACTCTAGACGGTCTCTTCGTGCCCCTTATCCCCTCACTCACCCTCTGTGCCTCTGGCAATCACTGATCTGTCTGTTGTCGTTACTGCCTATTCTAGAATTTCATAAAAACGGAGTCATACAATGTTTTGGAGATTTCACATTGCTGCAAAGATTCATAGTCCGTTCCTTTCTAGCTTGGAGAAGTATACCTTTGAATGGATGTGCTACAATCTCTGTCCATTGTTGGTGTTAAAACTTAAAAGAAATATACTAACTTACAGAAAAGTAGAGGGCACCTGGGTGGCACAGTCGAGTATGCATCCAGCTCTTGGTTTCGGCTCAGGTGGTGATCTCAGGGTCTGGAGATCAAACCCCACATTGGGCTCTGCACTCAACGTGGAGTCTGCTTGAGACTCTCTCCCCCTCCCCCTCTGCCCCTCCCCAACGTACTCTCTGGAATAAATCAATCTTAAAAAAGAAAAGTAGGACAGAGGAGAACCAAAACAAGAGAGTAGAGTAGATAGAAAAATATTTTTAACTGCTGTTATAATCATGCTGCAACGTAAAATGGCTAGCAGACTATCTGACATGATTAGCTTCATAAACTAGGAGACATAAGCCCAAATATTTTGTTTTCTGAAAGGCAATCCCATGATAAAGGAGCATCTACATGTAACGCTCTATAGTGGAAAACAGGGTTCCCTATATGTAACATTACCTCGGAGACAAAACTAGCTTTTACATGTATTTCTGCTCTAAAAACTGGAACAGGGAAACACCAAACAGGTGGTAGAGACCAGTAATCACTAACTTACCAGTATTTCTAAGCAAGTCAAGTCAAACGTTGGAAGAACTCTACAAATTCTTCCAAGGTTTAAAACATTCTTTAGAAGATTACAAATGTCAAAGTTTCTGGGAAAAAGGAAAGCTGAGGTCGTCTACAGAGCAAGCTCTGCCTGGAGAATAGGGAGAGCTTAACCTTCTTTTGGCCTTTGAGCTGACGATGCCAGAACATATTGTATTCACGATTTTAGTTTTCAACAGCACTTTCAGATACAAAGTAATGATAATTCTTACTTTTCAGACATAAAACTGTTAACTGACTTGCTTAAAGGTGCATAACACAGACATACTACACAATTCTTAAGTTTATTTTGAAGCAGAACAGGGGCTACTACATCTTCAATATACTTATGGCCAAACTTAAAATTGGGCCTTACTAAGGTTCAATTAGAAATGTTAAAACTCTTCATATAAAAACACTAGTTCTGTAGAATCAGAATGTGTTTCCTCCCATTCTACTGGTCAAGTAGGGGTTATTTCAATAAAAGAGGAAACAATGTAAGTGTAAACCAACAACTCCACTGAAAATAAATTAAAACTCATGTGCATGGGAACACAGGCACACACGCGTGCGCGCACACACAGGCTTTAATGTAGCAAAAACTGCATTTATTATTTATTTTTATGAGGGCACTCTGAGAAGCATCCAGAATACCACTGGTCAGATTAATATACTAATGTCTATGAAGCCTTTGTGTAATGAAGTCAGATATAAATATAGACATATTTTCGTCAAAGCTCTAGACATTATTTTGGTATTAAGAATATATGCTCTTGTTCCTACAAATATATCCTGATTATCTTTATTCCTGCGGATAAAAGTGAAACTGGAAGTTAGCACTATTCTCTTAAAAATCCTAATTGCTCTGTTGCTCTACAGCATATGTTATGTCTTACCTTTTGGGGGGGGGACAAGTATTCCTAACCCACAACTAATCTGCTCAAAGCTCAGGGCTTCATCTTTTGTAAAAACATCAGTTCTTTTACAAAGTTAGGACATAACACAAAAATGTGAAATAACTAAATCTCTTATGTATCCAGTTGTAAGCTTGGATTTCTAAAATACAATAACCTAAAAGAATGAACAGATTGAGGACCTTAGAAATTTTATTTTCTGGACCCTTAATATAAACATAGGTATAATCTTGATGCTTTCTACTTACAGTGATTTTTCTTCTCTACTTCAAATTTTATAAGTATTACTCTTTGCATTACAATACTGTGAAATGACTCCAATTTTTGTAATTTGCAGAAAGAATGATCACTAGTAAAATGATCTGCCTACTTCAGTACAAGAATAACCAGAGGTAGGACAATATCAATCCTAGAAAGGTATGGTTTTCACTATTAATTCCACTAAGTCACTTTAAAAGTAAGAATAGTTAGATAATATTGACTGCCGTACTTTTATTCTACTTTTAATTCTTTCATGAATTAAATGAGGATGCTAATCTTTTTTTTTTTAAGATTTTATTTATTTATTTGACACAGAGAGAGAGATTACAAGTAGGCAGAGAGGCAGGCAGAGAGGCAGGCAGAGAGACAGGGAGAGGAGGAAGTAGGCTCCCTGCTGAGCAGAGAGCCCGATGCGGGACTCGATCCCAGGACGCTGAGATCATGACCTGAGCCGGAAGCAGAGGCTTTAACCCACTGAGCCACCCAGGCGCCCGAGGATGCTAATCTTTGATATGGTATATCCATACAGTCCCACAATAAAAACAGACCTCCGTGATAAAACAATCTAACGATGCAATAATTAAACATTCCAATTTCTTAAAGAGTCCTTCTGCTGTATAGTGAATAAACCTAAATGTCAATTTATTGATAAGGTTGTTTGAAAATCAAGTGAGGCGGGGGAGAGATTGACCTAACACTTTTTATTCAGTGAATAATGACTGAATTCAACTACATGGATGCTTCTGTTCTCCAACTTACATATTCATTTCAAAGTGACCTTTAAAAATGATCAAGTAGGGGTGCCTGGGTGGTTCAGTCAGGTAAGCATCTGCCTTCCGCTCAGGTCATGAACCCAGGGCCCTGGGATCAAGCCCCATGTGAGCAGGGAGCCCACTTCTCCCTCTCTTCCCCTTCCATGTTCTCTTGCTATCTCTGTCAAATAATAAAATCTTTTAAAATAAACAAACAAATAAATAAATAAAATCAAGTAGACATCTAATGTAAAATACCCAGAAACCCTTGTTCTGAACACCCTTTCTTTTGCTTTTTTAAAATTCTTTTGAGAACTCTCTCCTAGTCCTTTCTTCGTGTGATGCTTACGGAAGTACCACCCACAGTACACTCACGCTATGTGAGTGGCACTCAAACTAGCCAGACAATTTCCATCATAGTCAATTACAGCCCTGCCTCCAAAACAGTGACTCACTCAAGGACAGGCATATAATCCAAGGAAATCAGGAACTTTCTTCCAATTTAATACATAAATGATTGGATAGCATCTTTGGGGAGGAGAGGGGAAGGGTGTGAGAGTCTTAACATAGGTCTGGGACTGACAGTGTCCATCTTTTTGAGCTCCTGGACCCACTCAAATCCGAAGCTAGCCAATCTACTGGCTTTACCAGTCCTATGAACTGACCGGTAATTACGTGTGTGTATGCCACAAGTCACAGAATATATATCATATAATATATACCTTATATAATATACAATTATATTAAAATTTTTGGTCTAATGTAGGTGTTGACAAACTGCAGCCTTTTGGGGCACCTGGGTGGCTCAGTCGTTAAGCGTCTGCCTTCGGCTCAGGTCATGATCCCAGCGTCGTGGGGTTGAGTCCTGCATTGGGCTCCCTGCTCAGCGGGAAGCCTGCTTCGCCCTCTCCCACTCCCCGTACGTGTATCCCCTCTCTCGCTGTCTCTCTCTCTCTCTCTCTCTCTCTCTCTGTGTCAAATAAATAAATAAATAAAATCTTAAAAAAACAAACAAACAAAAAAAACACTGCAGCCTTGTGGGCCAAATTCCAACTGGCAACCTGTTTTTATACAAAAAACTGTACGTGGTAGTAAAATCCAAAATATTTACTATATGGGCCTTGAAAGAAATTTATAATTACTGAGCGGGACTTTGAAAAGAAAAAGGAAGAACAGTATACGGACTCACCTAAGTTTCAAAAATTTTAAATTTTAAAAAACAAAAACTTGTCCAAAACAAAATCCCTCGTATTTTAAGAAGAAAAATAAGACCTGGGCTAAACAATATCTCATTTTCGAGTACTAATTTTTCTAGAATTAGTTATCTTGATTTTTTTAGTTATACTTTTTGCACGGATAACAAATACATCTCCTTTTTAAAACGGTACAGTAGACAAACCAATGAATAAGGTACACAAACCAGTTATTTTAAACAAGGGTATTCAAAACTGCTACAATTCATTTACATTTAAAGGTATCAAAGGATGATTAGGATTGGTTTTTTGGGGGGTTGGGGGGGAAGGATTGAGTTTTGAAATGCAAATCTCCAATTTGTTTATATATTTTAAAAAGCTATCAAATGAGGCACCTGGGTGGCTCAGTTGGTCAAGAAGCATCTGCCTTTACCTCAGGTCATGATTCCAGAGTCCAGGGATCCAATTCCCTGCTCAACGGAGGTTCTGCTTGTCCCTCTCCCTCTAACCACACCCCCCTCCCACTTGTGCTCTGTCTCGGTCACTCTCTCAATAAGTAAAATCTTTAAAATAAATAAACAAAAATAAAAGATAACAAGCTATCAATTACCCATTTATTTACATGTTGAATCTGTTTCAAAAGATATTCAGAATGACTTGTCTGACATGAGTACTATCGCATATGAAGAGTTCAATTTAGAATCATGCAATGGGGACATTCTACTACTGGAAAAAAAAAAAAGCAGACCCAATAAAGTGAATTAACTAACAGTAGGAATATTTTCTGTAACTTGATCTTGATTCCTTCAGCCAAAACAGAATCACGAGAACCTGGTATAATTTGGTGTGGCTGTGTATCTATTTTCAGTATATACATCATTAATGGTTATTTTGCCAAAATAAATCCACAAAATGCAAAGTAACCTAGCATATAAAAAGGGGTCACAGATGTTTATTTTAAAATCATTCAGTAACAATAAAATATGAGTTTTGTAGATGATAGTAAGGTAAATCCCAAATGGAATTTTCTAAGCCAAGTTTTTATTTTCTAGCCAATGCAGAGCAATTTCATGCATTGATTTGGCAATATAAATTAAATATATTAGAAATGTACAAAGATATTCACCTAAGCATTACTTTTAATAATGAGATACTGGAAAAGAGCTAAATTGTCCAATAATAGGGAATGGTTAAGTAAACACCAGTATGGTAATAAAAACTGCAGGAATACAGTTTTGGCTAATAAGTATATGAACAGATTGGCATTTTACATTACTAGTGGGAATATAAATTCATATATTTCTACAGGCAATTTCAAAATATACATCAATATTTAAAAAGAACATAACCAGAAACCTAACAAGGAGATAATGATGTAAATTACAAAGCTCTAGTCAATTAAAAAAATTTAGAACAATGTAAATGCCCATTTATTGAGAATGGGCTAAATTAGGATCTGTCCCCTTACAGCCATTCAAATGATATAATTCAGAATTCTTTTGACAGGAAAAGGGTCTAGTGGTTAGGCAAATAAAGCACTTTGGTTTCTACAGACCTAAAACAGGGATTCGACCTCATCCTGTTGTCAAGAGGATAAAATTTAATGTGTGTTACATGTCTAGCATGGAGTGTGGCTTATAGCGGGCACTCTACAGTCACGGAGAACAAGCGCCAACTTTTGAAGAAATACGTGCATATATACATGAGAAAGTGTGTGCTTTCTGGTTAAAGACACATAATTGGACACACATACATTCACTTCTGTCCTCTCCAGAAACTCCACTAAACTAGCATTAAAAGAATCTGAGGCATAAATCCTCAAAGATGAGAAGAATGGAAGAGATTACTATCACAACACAATTTTACAAGATGAAAAGCAGAAATCCCAGCACTAGAAATTCCAGAAAACTTGAAGTAGAAAACGGAGATAAATTACTAATGAGAATGACACTCGGAATCCCACAAAGTTCAGTAGTTGATGGTACCAGGTACCTCTGGGATGACTCTGGAATTAAAACTGTGGATTGGTCGATAGGCTGTTTATGAAGCAGTCAGATCCTCAGCTCCCCTCCCCCACTCGCACAGCTGGGTAACTGTCTCTCTGCTGACCCAGCAAAACACAAGACCTCTATTCTTCAGAAAGTATAAAATAAAGAAATTCTCAATTAATGTACACAGCTGTATCTAGGTGCACCACACCAAAATGAGAGAAGGGGAGGAGGGGATGAAAGTATAAACAGACAGATGAGATGACAGATGGCCTCTTTCCTAGACCTGCTAGTTCCTGCTCAACCCCCAGACTTTGGTCAGTTCAGCTTTTACCTCTAGGCAGGAGTATGAAGGAATCTTCTCTGTGGAATTTCACCAAAGAAAAAGATCTAAAAATAATAATAGGTTTCGTAATGACTAGCCCAAACAGATCACTAAAGAATGGATTTCAGTGAAATCTCTGTGTGCTCAGAGCTTACTAATTAAGTGTTGGTGGACCAAAAATCTGAGTGTGAGGAAACAGCCAGGAGTTACCAAAACCTGAGGCAAATTCCCAATATGAAATTCAAAACCAAATCAACCTCCCTCCCCCCAAAAAACGTCATGAGAACTGTGTAAGAAAACTCACCATTAATGTCCTCAAAAAAAGAAAGGCATCCATAATAAAAAAGGAAATCAGAACAAAATAACCTCTTGAAAATAAAAAGAGAGCCAACAGGGGGGGAAAAATCAATAGAAAGGTTGGAAGAAGCTGAAGAAATCTACCAGAAAGTGGAAGAAAAAAGCAAAGCCAGAATGCAAACATCAGAACTTTCCAAGAGGACAATCATCCAAAATAATAGGAGATCTAGAAAGAGAAAAGAAACAAGGATACAGTGAACAACCATCCTGGTCTGCTTGGCTCTAACCCTGGTTTTAAGGCTGAGTCCTGAGGCTGGGGGAATGCCTCAGACCCAAGGGAAACCAGGGCTGCTGGTCACCCTAACAAGAACTGAGACCATGGGCGCCTGGGTGGCTCAGTGGGTTAAAGCCTCTGCTTTCGGCTCAGGTCATGATCCCAGGGTCCTGGGATCGAGGCCCGCATCGGGCTCTCTGCTCAGCAGGGAGCCTGCTTCCTCCTCTCCTTGTCTCTCTGCCTACCTCTCTGCCTACTTGTGATCTCTCTCTCTGTGTCAAATAAATAAATAAAATCTTTAAAAAAAAAAAAAAAAAAAAAAAGAACTGAGACCAAACCTACAGCTGTGGCAATACCATGACATGTCTAAATAATGCAAGCTTCTAGAATAATGAGTCATATATACAACAGATCAGGAATCAGAATGTTTCCAGTAAAGAAAGCTTAAAAATAATGTCATTCCTCAAAATTTTTAAGAATCATTTCTAACCCAGCACTCTATATCCAATCAAACAAGTACCAAGGTTGTCTATTTTCAGAGAGTCAAAATCTGAAAACAATAAAAAGCTTTTTAAAAGTCTCATAAGCATTTTTTCTTAGAAAGCAAGTGGAAGAAGATACATTCCATCAAAACAAAACAGTGAACTGGGAAAGACAATGCGGGATCTGGAAACAGAAAAAAAAAGACTGAAGAAAATGCCCAGGCTAAATAAAAGCTGTGAAGCAGGCATAAATGAGCGGCCATTCAGAGGCCTTATTTCTTCCGGACAATTTAACAAAAGCCACGTAGAAAGCCTGAGGAAAAATTCAGAGAATTAGTAAAGAGTCTGGAGTAATGGGTTCACAGAAAAGGAAAACAACATCAACGAAATAATTGCTTAAATCAAGAAAAACAAAAACGTGTGAGAAAGGAATCCTTCCGACATGACTCTGAATGGCATCTGTGTGTCCGTACACATGGCGGGCAGGCACTGATCGTGCCTGGGCAGAGGGCAAGCGTACACAGTACATGGTTGTGCGTACAGAGGTGCGGTAACTCCTTCATAAAGGGCAGGCGACAGTGCTCAAGCTGGAAAAACCCAACCATTAAACATACAAGCACATACCCTTTATACATGGAAATAAATACCAAAATAATCAGCACTGGGGAAAGAAGAGTAATGTAGTGGGAAGACCGCTCTTTTTTGAAACTTACATGTAACTTTAGTAATGTGTAATTTGGCTAAATTAATTCTTATTCTGAACTGGCATAGATAAACACATACCATGATTGTTTAAAATTTGCAATGGAAAATAAAAGCTTTTTTAGGGGTGCCTGAATAGCTCAGTTGGTTGAGCACTGGACTTGATTTCGGCTTAGGTCCATGAGATCAAACCCCACTCTGCGCTCAATGGAGTCTGCTTCTCTCTCCCACTTCCCTCTGCACGTACTCTCTCTAAAATAAATAAATCTTTAAAAAATAATAATGTGAAAAATTAAAAAAAAAGCCTTCTTAATTCTTTGGTTGATGATACTTGTTTCCGTTCACTGTTCTTTTTTAACTTGGGCAACTCACTTTTCTAATTTAATGTATTTTTTAAAGACTCGAAATTATTAGGGATCAGTAATTTTTCAAAGCACTTACATATTAGAGTTTTAAGTTGCTAAATTATTTTCATAGCTGTTTTATAATACAGAACTCTCAACACTCAATCCTTTTCCCTTTAAGCTCCTCAGCCAACACCTCGTGAGGTGAAAAGGTAATTTAATTTAGATGACCCTTTAAGACTAGGTGAAACCAAAATTTTAACTCTTAAATTCTCTCCTGCTCAACACATTCTTATTTCTTCCTTCCATGCCAGGGATGCGAAGACCCTCAGTCTCAGACTAATGATAGAGTCCTAATCTCAGCCGAATTACCTTGCCAGAATTCTGCATCTGCCTGGTTCTTGTCTAGTTCTAATAATGGCCACAGGCCGCACGCAAGTCACCAGAAGAGCATGAAACTCAAGCTGGAAACAAGCTGGTAACCACTGCTGACTAGGTTATTAATAATGTGTGCATGATGTCCATTTAAATAATGAGAAGAAACCAGATCTACAAATAGACGCATCGGTCTAGAAATAGAGTATCTTTAAATTTTTCTATAAATAAGTTCCATAAAAGCCCAGATTTTGATCACAAACTTTCTTGTATTTCCACGCCATCCATCACCTTCTACTATTCAGACACTACATACTCTGAAAGTCACACTACTTCAATATTAGCTTTCTTGGGGCGCCTGGGTGGCTCAGTCATTAAGTGTCTGCCTTCAGCTCACGTCATGATCCCAGGGTCCTGGGATCCGGCCCTGCATTGGGCTCCCTGCTGGGTGGAAAGCCTGCTTCTCCCTCTCCCACTCTCCCTGCTTGTGTTCCCTCTCTCACTGTGTCTGTCAAATAAATAAATCTTAAAAAAAAAAAAAAAAAAAGATTGGCTTTGTTTAAAAGAAGTCAGATTAGCAAAATAGATCTTGAAGACATACTTATTACATAAACATTTTTAAATATATTAAAATATAAAAATATTTTCAAAAATCACTTTATCATTACATTGCTGGACTGGTTTTACATTTATGCTATACAGATTTCTGAGAATGTCTGTTTACTTACGCTAAACACAATGCAAGAATAATCCCCCCCCCTTGGTCAGGTTTTTTTTTTTTTTTTTAATTTTATTTTTATTCTTTGCCCAAGGGGTACAGGTCTGTGAATCATCAGGCTTACATCTTTCACAGCATTCACCAAAGCACAAACCCTCCCCAATGTCCATAACCCATCCACCCTATCCCTACCCTCCCACCCCCCAGTAACCCTCAGTTTGTTTTGTGAGATTAGGAGTCTCTTATGGTTTGTCTCCTTCCCCATCCCATCTTGTTTCATTATTTTTCCCTCCCTACCCCCCACAACCCCCCACCCTGCCCCTCAAGTTCCTCATATCAGAGAGATCATATGATAATTGTCTTTCTCTGATTGACTTATTTCGCTCAGCATAATACCCTCCAGTTCCATCCATGTCGTTGCAAACGGCATAATTTCTTAAAGCATATTAATTAAAAATTGTCACATAACACTATCCCCTCTGGGGTATTTTCAAAACTTCTTTCAACTGATACAGTGTGACCTTTGTCACAGAGCTATTTTGATCAGCTGCAGCTGGCAAGCCACAAAGTTTAGGAAACCCATCACAAAGTAGCTGTTTCGCTAGTTCTCCTGCCAGCCCCAATTCCTGACCAGGAACTCATTCATCAGTCTGTTAACAGTTGCCGAAACAGCACACTGGGAAAGGTCTTCTTGCTTAAGTATCCTGACTAAATGTATTCTATCATTTCCCAGAGGTTCCTTGAACCACTACTATCTCCCAAGATGGTCAAGCAAATCTGTAAAATACTACACTATGCAGAAGTTAACATAAGATTTCTCACAGGCTTCAATGTGTCAATGTCATCCTAAATCTCCAGTAGCATTTGACCATGGGAACTAAGTTTTCATAAAGTATCGTGTAAGTACCATTACTCCTACAACTGGGAAATAAATTTTTATTTCCCATGAAGCTTTACTGAGCAACCATATCAGTGATTCTTTACCTGAGAAAACATATCATATTCTAAATAATAGGTTTGGGGATTCTTCAAAGTTGAAGAAAACAAATAATCTACCAATTTGGAATGCATTTTCTCTCACGAAGTGGCCAAATCTATTTTTTTGGAAAACATACAAACTCTGCTTCCACGAGATATGCTAATCAGAAATCTGCCTCTTAACCTCTACCCATTCAATCTAATTATCCCCCATGTCTTACTTGAGGGGGGGGAAATTTCCTCATGCATAAAAAGCCTTTCAAATATATGACAACAGCTCTCAAGTCACCATTATATGTTAGTATGGTACTTTAATTATACAAAGTTATTTTCACTTATGTTCTTTTATGCTTCACAAGAATGAATATTATCATTTTACAAGTAAGATCAGGGGTTAGGCTGCATGATCTGCCCAACTTCGCAAAACTATAAAGTGATAACAACTTCAAATCAAGATCTTCCAAATCTAATAACAGTTATACCTTAAACTTGATCAATGGCTGGGATTTATCCATCCATCATTCTCAAAAGGTTGCTGAATATTGTTTCTTTCTTAACATACTCAATTTCTGCTGCTCTAAATTCTACAATGCATCTCATGTACTAACTACTATACTAAGTGTCCTCATATAATCATTTATTCCTCAAATAAGCTATTATACCTATTTAGAAGGAAAAGGTTACAGACTTTCCCATAGTCGCCAGTTGATAGAATGGCAGAACTAGGATTCAAACCCAGGATTTTCACCTCTGTAGTAAGTTTTTTATTCCCAATATGCCATTACTTGAAATTCAAAAGAGAGTTCCAAAAATACCTTATTTTGCCCCTATATTCTTAAGTAAAATTACCAAGTACTTCCAGTTCTATTGTGGTATTACTTCCTATAGTAACTCTTTTTTCCCCAAGTGACATACATTAAGTAATCATGCCTAATATCCACCCTGCCCTGTCTGACCTCAAGAAGCCTTCCTAGATTTAGCTCGCCCCATCTACTCAATCCTATGCATCCTAGGATTAGGATGATTTCTGGAACCAGACGGTCTGAGTTTGACTCTTGGCTCTACAGTGCTCGCTTTGGCAGCACATATACTAAAATGGGAAGGACTCCTGGCTCTATGGCTTCCTGGTTCTGGACCTGAAGGAGACAAATTGAGCACTGACCCTGAGTTTCCTTACTGCTAAAGTATCTGCCACACAGGACTGATAGAAGTAAATGACATGATCCGTGTAAAGGATTTACAAGTTATCAGGCACTTGTAAGAACGTTACATATAAATATTCACTACTATTTTGTTTTGAAAGGCTTTTCACTTATTTGAAAATAAGCAAATATGTAGTGAATGGAATGGTATAAATCCTTGGGTTCACACACTATTCATCTCTAAAAATGAATCAATACCAATAAAGAAGGATCAAATTGAATTATCTCCTAATAGCCCAAATATGGTGTGACAGTACAACACAGAAAACGGGGGTGAAAAGTAAGCAGTGAAGAGAAGGAAGCAGGGCTTGAATTACACACAGCCGCCATGTTCCAGTTCTAGCTCTGCCCCTTGTGAGACAGGTCACCTGGCAGGTTATCCCACCCCTTGGAAATAAATTTCCTTAACAACTATCATTAAACACCACTTTTTAAAAAATTAAATGGAGTGCATATGTAAAATACCTGGTATTTATTAGATGTGAAATAAATGCTTGTTCCCTTCTCCTGTTCCAACAGCTTGGGTTATAATTAGAGCTGAGAACTAGGGTAGTGGTAGTACAAACGGAAAAGCGCTCTCATGACCAGACGACACACACAGATTTTGTGACTGTGAGGAAGGCTACACGAGCTGAGTTTTACTCCATGTGCCACCGCGTGCAGTGTGAGCTTCACAGGCCTCTGGTTTTATTATGGCCTTGGTGTCACGTCAGAACGCCCAATGTTTTCTCATGGAGAGAAACTAAGGAAATTGCACTGGGGGGGTCAGGTTTTCTTCTAAAAAATTATGTTAACAGACTCCAAGGAAAAGAAAACCAGTGTCTAAGAAGAGTTGAGGACGTGACACGCAAGAACCACCTGCTCTCGCCCTGCCCTGGCCCCTCCTAGAAATCAGAGCTGCAGGAGGGAAGCTCTGCAAGTAAAGCGTCCCGGAAGACAGAAAACGGAGGGCTGAATCCCCCGAATGCCCCATAACCTTACCCTGGCCCAACGGCCGTGGAGGCCACACCGCTACTACACTGGGGACACACACACACATTCACACACATACACACAGCTACTACACAAGAGACACACAAACGCGCCTGCGCGCTTCTACTTCACTTTAAAACAGAAAGGAAGAGGTATAAAAGAGATAAATGAACTCTAATTGTCAAGAAAACCTCGACAGCTGATGGTCCCTTTTTAGCTTGGTTTTTAATTCCCTTTTGACTTCAAGGTACTAATCTTAATCCAATATCTGTACCTTCAAATTCAAAAGATTTTAATACAGATGTAAGGCATATTTAAAATACCCAACTGAACAGAACTCTACAATGTAAAAGATGTTACCTTCATGATAACCCTATGGTATAGGTTAAACACAAGACTTTATGTAGGGTCTACTAGTATTCTTGTCAAAGTTTAACAAATACTGAATCAAATGGAAGGACAAACAGAGTTAAAGGAAACAGCTAACAACTGTCTCTGATCCAACAGGTCAGGCTGATCCATTATCAGTTTAAACTTTGAATAGTTTGGAATTCCACCACACTTCAACAATACTACACTACATAAAATTTTTAATAACCAAGAAAAGGTTCTGGCCCTATCAAAATCTAAATCTAAAAATGTTCTACGGGCCAAAAAAAAAGGGAAAAAAGGTGGTGAAAAGCAAGCTTCCTGAATAAATATTACAAAAATTACATCAAACGGTACGTAAGTGCTGTATTATTCTACTTGTGTTTTTTAGATTTCTCAAGACAGAAAAAAGAAAAGAATGCCCTTCAGCATTATGGCAATCACGTAACTGAAGAAGGCCACCACCAGGTCTAATTAGTTCTAACGACATCAACATTCAGCTTCCCTAGAGAAGTCTTTTGAACAAAGGAGAAGTGCCTCAAGTTCCCTATCTCCCATCTAGTTTGTTTCTTTGCTTGAAATGTATTATTCTGAAATGTTAGTTCCACTCCACTGTTCAAGAGGGCAACATTCTTTCCCATTTACGTGGCCCAGTGTATAGAACCTAAGAGGTATTCATCTTCAAACTAAGCCCTTTAAAAGCCATTAAGTATGACCTGTGAATAAGATTTCATCTAAACCAGGATACATTTATTCTGCAAATGTGGCTCATATTTCCATATATCATGAATGTATCATAACAAAGGCCCGGTCGCACCCCCCCCCCCAAAAACGCACCATTTGACTTTTGATCATAGTCAAAAGCAACTCAGAACTGAAATAATTCTGTTGTCTGGTTAAGGAAGAAGATCCAACTTGATGTCCCACCCTGACAATAGGAAATAACTTAGTAGCAGGTGCTAGCTAAAAGGGTAAGGATACAGGCACTACAATGGGACCATTTAGAAATAAGAAGGCAGCATTCCTCACTGGTCTTGTGAAAATTAAATGCAGTATCAAGTACTATGTATTGTTACAAACGCATATAGTAATAAACCTAAGACTGCCTCAAGCTGCAAAAAAGAAAAAAAAAATCTGACTACTTTGAAAACATAATAATCACCTTTGACAAACCAAGAAAAATTTTCATGGGGATAAAAAAAAGGAAGAAGAAGAAGAGAGAAGATGTTTCCATATACTTACTTGCTAATTTGGCCTGTAATCCAGAAGGTCCAGGTTTTGATGTCTCTGACTTAGAAGACCCTGGAAGAGACAGTTTGGTTTTAGGAAGGCTAACTTTAGGGCTGAAACGAGCAGCCCAATCGAATTTTGAAGAGCCACCAGTTTTACTCTGTTCCTTTTCCCTGCTACTTCTTCTGGGACTGGGACTGGATGCTGAACGGGAACGCCTGGCCTTGTTCTGGTCTTTTCCTTGTTTCAGCCTAGCCCCTGGTGGTACAGTGGAGGAGGCCGAGGCGACAGCAGAAGAGGAGGAGGAAGTCGAGGCAGCGGAGGAAGAATCAGTGATGGCGCTGCACCCAGCTTTGGCCGAGGCGGCGGATTTTGAAGCCAGCTTGGTGGGTTTTGCAGATCTCTCTTCGGCACCAGTTGACTCAGACACAGAACCACTCTTTATACAAGAACTTTCTGTCCTCTTTCTTTTCTGACTCCGTGAACTGCCAGCGGCCCCACTCTTTCTGGTATGAGCCTTACTCGTTGACGGCGATTGTGCAGATTTCAGTTGTTGCTCCTGGTCTAAATGTCTCTTCTTTGACTTACTATGTGGCTTATTGGTTTCGGAGGGAGATTCAGTATGCTGAAGTGCTTTTGGTTTTTTGGCAGAGCTAGGAGAATTGGTCCTGTTGTAGTCTGGACTAGCACTGCGTTTCACTCCTCGAGAATTGTCTTTCTTAGGCACCTGCCCCGTTTTTTGCCTTTCTGAAGTATTGCCTCTGTCTGGATCCTCTGGTTGTGGAACTATGACAGCAGATGATGAACTGCAGCTTCTGAGAGGTCAGATAAGAAGAGAGTTAATATCAGCCTGCCATCATTGTACCTGTCGTATAATAATTACTAACTTCTCAAATCTGGGCAAATAAGTGCTTTAAAAAAAAAAAAAAAAGGTGCAAAAGGTTTCCTGATTAAGTCCAGGCTAAAGAAACACAGGTTTCGAATGGTTCAAAATTTGGTGGTGGG
>LNAC01000115.1:1378307-1435381 GCA_002007465.1 Ailurus styani
GGGGGGCGGGGGGAAGCAGGTGTGACTTTGAATGGTTAAATATTTGATTAGAAGATCAAATATTTGATTAGATCAGAGTAATTCTTCAGCCCAAAGATTACTGACACTAACCCTCCTAATCACAAAACAAGAATTAACATTAAAAGAAAAGAAATACTTAGCAGTTCAGAACTAGTTGAAACTAGAATACTGATGCTCTATTCACAAATACAACTTCTTCGTCAAAGCTTAAAATAAGTAACCACTTATGTACGCACTTTCAAAATGAAGGTAAGAAAGTTGTATATTATCATTCCCTTTCTAAAAGACTCCTGCCAATTAGATCTTAAGAAATCACTGACCTTTGGCTCTACCAATAAAAAAGTAAAACAAAAACAAAACCTTATAAAAAAAAAAAAAAGATAAAATGCCATTTCAGATGCCCATAAAGGGTTGTTAATAAAAAGGAGACCCTCGCAGTTCTCCAAACCAGGGGGGAAAAGGCATTGTCTAGAGCTTTGTGCATTGACAGCACTGCAGAGTAAACTATTAATCCTCAAAGTTACCTTCAGGGAATAATGAAAACACATTATCACAACATCTTGCGATAACCTGCTAAACTTTAATATTATGCAATGATTCAAATGCAAATAATTCTGCCTTGAAAATGTACAAGCAATGTGAAGATTTACCTTTTAGAAAGGTGTCCCCTTGACAGTTCAGAAGTAGTATTAGACTGCACTTTGGGTGCCTTAGAATTAGATTTTCTACTCTCAGGAGGGCTATATCCCTTATGTTTTGCCTGCCCTAAATGTGACCTGTCAGCAGAAAATCAAAACAGAAATCTATCAGGAAACTGAGATGCAAATACAGTACTGAAAAGTGAATTATGTTTTCATTTTTTTAAAAAGTCTCCCAATTCTTCACTGTTGACCCTACCCTTTCCCCAAATATTTCCATAATTAAATAATTATTCTACCAAATAATCTTGCCAAAAGACTTGCCTTAGAACCAATACCTCAAAACCCAGGAGTGCAGGTCTCTTATTACCAAGTTTCATGACTGAAGAGCAATATTATAATTACTTAAGCAATAAAGAATTTTCCAACAATTGTACTGCAAACTTACATATGCTAAATGTTTGCAAACGCAAATCCGGCCTTTAGATCTAAACACTACTTTTAATAGATAATGTGAGTATAACAGCTTAAGCTTCAGGGAAGAGGCAGTCTGTGATCCCACAACGATACTGATTCCCAATTTGCAGATTATAATTCAGGTTAGCACAGTAAATGCAGAGGTAGATGAAATCAATTCTCAAATCAATTCTCAAACTGATTTTACACAGAAAATCATTAGAAGCACTAAACAGTAAATAAACTTACATGAAATCGATAGAATGATATTTGCTAAGAATGTAATGCACTAATCAAAAGAAAGTACACCAAAAACCAAGTTCTAGAGAAAGAGATAAAGACCACAAAATATTCCAAAACATTCAAGAGAGTCCATCATTGATACATGGTTGGGTTATATCTGTAATAAAACAAATCCTGTGCCAGCATTGTTCTAAGAGCAAGTTTGTAGGACACGAATAAACTGTTTTTCAGTTGTTAGATTTTTTTTTAAACCTCAGACAATGATTACATTAGATTTACATAAGCAATAAAAAGAGAGCATGCATTAATATATACCCAGAAAAGCTGGTGTTACAGAGGTGAGGTATTAACATTAACAGATGCAACTATTTTAATTCACAGCCAACATCATCCTTCATATAAATAACATTAAAAGAGCATATTCTGATAAGAATAACAAACTTTCATTAATGCCAAAGCCGTTTGTTAAAAAAAATTTCTTTAAAGGCTTTCATCTGAAACCCTACATGACGATTCT
Source organism: Ailurus styani (assembly GCA_002007465.1). Taxonomy (NCBI): domain Eukaryota; kingdom Metazoa; phylum Chordata; class Mammalia; order Carnivora; family Ailuridae; genus Ailurus; species Ailurus styani. The sequence continues at coordinate 1,380,183 of LNAC01000115.1, forward strand.
AATTGAATCTGTAAGGATGCCATACAGTTCTTAACATATCATACAAGTTCCACCATTTCTTCAAAAAGATGCTCTAAGGTTTCGCGTCTCTTATTTTTTTCTTCCATTTTTCCAGAAGAATTCATTACTGGATTCTTGAAAGATATGAAATTAGCTTCTCAATAAAAAGAAATATTTTTGGATCTGTAATATCACTTTCATTTTTAAGATTTTAATATATGACAGGCTAGCACCTTCTAAAGACTTACTAGTATAGATCAACTACTTAAAAACTATACGTTAGTCTTTTCAAGTGTCTTAGTCTTGACTGTAGTAAGGAATAAGCACTTTTCAAGATATATACATTTTTTTCTAAGTGTATCCAAGCTGAACCTTTTAAGATTTCTCCACTGTGATTTAGTCTGCATTTTTCCTAGATATTCTTCCACTGTAGACTGAAATTATGTTATAACCCATGAGTTTCCTATTAGAGAGATTTAATTTCTAGAAATTGGCTTTTGTTTTTGTTCTATTTTTACTAACAGATCTGAGAGTTCTATTAAAAAAAAGAAATGAAATTGAGTAAATTTTTAAGTCATCCTAATTACTTTTTAAAAGGTATAATGTTCTGTTTTCAGGGTATAGGATTTAATATCTATAGAACAGTACCTATAAGTTATGTCATTCAGGTTCTCTATATTCTTAGTTTAGTCAAGTCTGCTAAGGATTGATTTTTTTTAATTGAATCACAATTTCTACTTCATTATAAAATTTAAAATATCCCTTGCTGTATTCCTTGATTATAATTTTAAAATCATTTTAAAAGAAAACTTTATCCAGAGTTAGAGGACTTTGAGGTAGCGTTCAACTAAATATTCAAACGGCAGTCTTAAAAACTGTTTGTCATGATGTATTCCTAGTTAATAACTAGGCGGTGGGGGGGATTCATTGTCTTTGCCAACAGAACCTGACCACCGACATCGGCCCAATGCTGAGAGCGCTGTACAGGCAGCGGCCCTCCTCTTTTTATCCCTAAAAATTGTTCCTGGCTCTTCAACAAATCTACCTGTATAGCCACTGAAATGAACTCCTGAATTTATATTGTTCTTACACCTTCAATGACCTAAAGGATTTATCAGGTAAATATTCTAAATACTCAATATTTCATCACGGAAGAAAAAAAAAATCCACCCATCTTAGAAACTGAAACTCAGAAAACTAGCTTAAAACCAACAACGCCCACATTGACCTGACTGCACCTTTCCTAAAATTAAGTGTTAACATTCTAGTTAAAAACGTTTCAAAGTATTAAATACTGATCATTACTATCCTTACACCCAGTGTTTAGCAGGGTCTTAATACATTTTCTGTCAAGGGTTGTAAATACTTTTGGCTTTGTAGGCAATACTAGGTATCACATAAGCAGTTATAAACAATATGCAAACAAATGGGCATGGCTATGTTCCAATCAAATTTTTATTTACAAAAACTGGCAGGAAGCTGGATCCATCCCATGGGTCATACATAGTTTCCTAACCCTCAGTTTACCACAAGAGAGTAGGCAACCAGATTGTACCATAAAGAAACAATATGGGGCCTCCCAAAGTGGGGCTCGGTTTTATTACGCCGATTTATAAATTATTAACGCTTAGAATACAGTAAAGTAAATCTCCATAAAACAATAACGCCCAATCTAGAATAGCCAATTAGAGTATCACAGGATTCAACACTCAACAAGTCTTGATGCCTTTTCGCTCATGACCTAACTCCCTCATTTTTCACCAACTCCCTCATTTATCAGACCTTAATGCTCAACGTTAATTTTTATTAAAAAGCATAATCTAAAACCCAGTAAAATTTATAGCCACTACAAATCAAATTTGCAAAAATAACACAGTAAAATTCATGACAAACTCTTTTGGACAGCACCAGAATGAGCCCATTTAGTAAATTACAGCCCAAAGATAGGTGGAAAAGTGGGTGGGTGTATATTCAGGAGTTTTCTATCATCCTATGCATATTCCTGGGGGGGGGGGAATCTCACTTTCTGCAAAATCACTCAGTAAAAATAACCAAGCTAATGGTGAAAATACAACTGGGCACAGAGCACTCAAAGCTATGTTATTTTATAATCACATTCCTAAAAAAACATCACCAATTTTAAAGATTAAATCTCCATTAACATTTGCACCAATAATCACAGTTGGCCCAGTCTTTGGAATCTTATTTTTGTACTTTCTCCTTCTAAGTGTGAATTTTTAAAGACATTTTCTCTTAAGACCAGCTTCAACAAAATTAAAAATACAATTCCGGGAGATGCTTTCCATTTTCTCATTTTCTTTCGTTATAAATACAGGAGTAAATGGTTTTGAGCTTCCTTCAAGTGTTCAACAGTGCAAAGTGTAGTGGTTCTGGAAGTCACTGAGCTACCTATTTCTTGCACTAAGTGATTTCTGTATATCATCTCTGTAAGATTTTCAAGCTTTTTCGTAAGACCTTCATAGATTACCAAATCTTCCATGCTAACTGAAAGTCTATTCCACTTCAGTTTATATATTAACACCATAGGAAAAACTGCCTATGAACCAACACTGCTTCCATGTTACAATGACATCATTTCCCTATTTAACAAGCGTATGTGGGCCAACTCATATTAAAGAAACCCAGGTTACAACAGAACAGACTAATCGACTCCGGTTGTGTGCCTTTAAGACCTAAATGCCTCTTGTTGAATTTTAGGCAAATCATAGTTGACTGCCCCTTCTAGATATTTCAATTTACTTTTACTACTATTTCAATAAAATACTTGGTAGTCCAAAGGGTTAAAAATCATCTCTAATCCAGAGGCCACCTAAGAAAGGATAAAATCTTATATCAAAGAACTCATTCTTGTCTTAATGGTAAGTAAAATGAGTGGCTAGTTATAAGTAACCAGTTCATACTTTACATCACAGGCCTTAAATTTTGTTTGAAACTAATTTTCGTGCCAGACATATTCACAGTTCAAATGCATGTACATACTACCAAACATAAATAATTTGGGGCTTTATTAAATCTCCAAATTTGTTTTTTCTATATGTATACAAATGTGCATGCATTTTTATGTTTTTTAATTTTTTGCATTAAATGCATTTTTATGCATTTAAAATAAAATATATTTTATATACATAATTAACAGTATGATTTTGTCTTCTGAAAATTAAATGCTTTGTTTATAATGTTCATAAATTAAATGCATGTTTTAAATAAGTCACTGATTTTCAATAATCAGGGTGGAAATTTCATTTAAATTACTTTAAACAAAAAACTCACTAATGTTCTCCTCAAAATGTAGTGTTTTCCTATTTTCAATCACAAAACAAAAGCTGATTAGTCTGACCAATGTTCCTATGTTTAGTTTTGGCAAAATGCTAGCCCAATGGATTCTGTAATTTACGTAATGAACTTTTTTATAAAGCAATGTTTTAAACATCAGTGGTTCTCCCTCTAGGGAACATTTCGAAAACATGTTAGGGAACTGGGTGCTATTGCCATTTAGCAGATGTGGGCTAGAGATTAAAAAAAAAAATGTCATGCAACACAGAACAGTCAGACAAAATGAAACATTGTCCCATGACCCATAGATTTCAAGTAGCCTTGGTAATATAGGAAAACCTTATGAAAAAAACTTGAAATCCGGCCACGGTATAGGTAAAACACGTGCTCATAATTTCTCATCTTATATTTGGTTTGCATGGCTTTTATATACATAAATTTCTCCAGCAATCCATGGGAATCAACAAAAGATTACAATTTTTCAGCTTTACCAAGGGTCATGTATTATTCGGGAAAAGTCTACAATGAAAATGCTGCTTATGGCATTTAAGTAGGTTGCTGGAGCTGCCACATTCAATAAATTCAAATACAGATGCAAGCATCTGAATACACTGTCACCTTGTGTCAATGCACCCAAGCATTTACCTACTGAAATCTTATTTTGTTACCGTTTTCCTTTTACTTGCTTATTTTTACCCTTATAAAATGCTTGTATATTCTATACATTTAGAAACACTTTGTTTCTAAACTGCTTAAGCAGGTGTGCTGTATTTCTTAATTCATTTCAAGCTAATAAAGGGGCATCATTATAAGGATGTTTGCATTATATGATACACATTATAGGATGGGAGCATTAGATCAACAGAACGGAGTTGAGAACTACTGTAACAAGCTACTCATTTCAACAGATTTGTTAGGTTTGCCAAGTCAAATACATGCAAGTCACGACAAGGCATATAAATACGGATAACACACAGTTGAGTTCCTGTCCCCAAACAGGTCAGTGCCTCATAAAACAAAGGTGCTATAAAGTTCCCAACAAAGGAAGAAATTACTACTAGCAGGAGAATACAGGCTTTATAGACTACATGGATTTAAACCACACCCTGAAGAATGAAAAGCTGAAGAAAAAGAACATTTGAGTCAAAAGCAGAGTACAGGCAAAGGCAGAAGGAGGAAAATATGAAACCCACATGGCACCTGGCAAATGATATGACTTCCCTGAGCACAGAGCTACATTAGGAAACAAGGTTGAAAGGACAGGCCAGGGCTTAAATGCCTTGTCAAAGGATCTAGATTTTGTCCTTTTTAATAGTCTGCAGTTGGAGATTAACAGCTTCCAAACTGTGAAGGCAAAAGCAAAAAACCCTTTATGTTCAACGACCCAAGTAATACTGAGGACGGATGCATAAACCACAGTAGGTACTTTACTGTGTACCAAAAACAAGGCAGAGGGATTGAATGTAATCAAAACTGTGGAAAAAGATGGCCCCCAAAACGGAATCAAACAGCTCAATATACTCCCCACCCCCCCGCCGCCCCATTTCACAAAGAAGTTGGTAAGGGGTATAAACACCAAGATAATCCAAAGTAAATTAACGATTAGTGATAGGTTAGTGATACAGTCTTCAGTATTTCATAAGGTAAATTGCCTTTTTTAACTACCTGAGGAAGAACTTATTAAGATGACCCCAAAATACATACTTTTAAAGGTGTGGTGAGGTGATAAACATTACATTAATTTTTTAAATGCATTATCTAACTTAATCCTCAAAGGACACCAAAGGCAAGTCTATTTCCACTTTAAAGATACAGGGCCCTAAGCAGGAAAGGTAAGACTAAGCCCAAGCATTCTGACTCTGAATCTGAAACCCTGAAGCTACACCTAGGGCCTCGGGGGTCAAAGGAAAAGGCGTGCATCTATAGCTATGAAATTTTTCCTATCCATTTGGGTACTTCTGTCCCTAATTGTATACATGTCAAATTAAATAACTTAAGGCTTTGCAAATGATATACGAGAAAAATGGAAAAAAGTATGTCAAAAAAAGAGCCCTCCTGCTTTCCCTATTACCAAGAAACAGCCTTCCATGTGTGATGCTAAACTTGCTGTTCAACTATGGAAGGAGCATTTGTATATACTCCTTTTTTCATTCACACCCATACCCTTCCAGGAAAGCATTCTGATACTTAGAAAGCGCTTGTAAAAACTGGTGTGTGGAACATCAGATTCCTTCAATATGGAGGGACAGAAGAATCAAAGCAAAGCCTCAGTTAAGGATATGAATAATCTATGGCAGCTGACGTCTTACAGGTTTCCAATGCACTTACCTAATGTGGCTTTTAAACACAATCTCACCCTTTGTGATTAAAGCGAGAAATCTATACTGCAAAGAAATTGACAAAACGCATGAGATAATTATTTTGTTGGTCCAAGAAAGAACTTAACACGGGTAACTATGAAGAATCCTTTGTGCAAGGGGCACCTGGGTGGCTCAGTCAGTTAAGTGTCTGCCTTTGGTTCAGGTCATGATCCCGGGGGCCTGGGATCCAGCCCCGCATCGGGCTCCCTGCTCAGTGGAGAGCCTACTTCTCCCTCTCCCTCTGCCCACCTCCCAGCTTGTGCTCTCTGTCTCACTCGCTATCATAAATAAATAAATATTTAAAAAAAAAAAAAAAGAATCCTATGTGCGAAATCTCCAGCTACAAAAATGTAGCCTCTGTTCACCCTCAGGCCAAGTGCAAGGCATGCCAGTGTTTAACACAACATTATAAATCTTGCCTCCCCCCCAGCCCAATGGCCTGGCGGGACAGACTAGCCTTCTCGGCATTACCAAAACAATGCTGGAAGCAAAAAGCATGTGTGTACATGGTTGGGAGGCTAAAACTCAGAGCACCTAATTACAGCAGTAAGATTCACCATTACTGAAAGGAGCAACTGGAGCAAGTTAGCCAATTACCTGGCTAACTCTAGCATAAGTTTTTATAAACGTGGTAAGAAACACAATTTAGTCCTAAGAAACAATGAGGTCATTTTCACATCACACTAACCGTGTCTGCTTTTAACATCCTTGTTCTCCCAAAGAGAATAAAGCTTGAACTTCCACCGGTAGAGGTCAGGATAAAAAAAAAAAGAAACGGCACACACACAAAAGAATATAAAAAAGGTATTCGTACTGGTGAGTTAAGTAGGAGATTTGAAGAAAATACACTGTACGCACGGCTATGTTGGACCAAGTAGAATTTCAGGAAGGAAACAAATGGTCTGTTGTAGACATGGGAGTAAGAATAAAAAAATGTTTCAACGGCCTTTGACAGTTATAATGTGCAGTTTACAAATTCTCTATTTCTCCTCTGACCAGAACACATGGTAGGGCGGCACTTCCCAAACTACTTGGAAGTTATGTGCAGCCACACAACTTGTTCTGTCAAGGGAATGTGAGCGGAAATGAATCCCTTCTGGGGGAAGCTTTGGAGAGCCAGGGGGCAATTTCCCGCACGCTCTTGCCCGAGCAATCTGTGTGAATCCCTGAATGTGCAGACACAGAGCAGAGCTGGCAGCTGACCCAGGACTGACACGTGCTCTGGTGGCAAGACTGTTAAATACAACAATGATTTAGCTGTTTGTTCCTGTAGCATACTCTCACCCACCCTGTTATGTAGCCCCTTTCGACCCTGCCTTCACTCCAATCATCTTTTCGTGACCATTTCCATAAAAGATATTTCTGTACCTAGAAATGCCAAGGAAGTCAACCTTATTTCAAACCCACACTAGTATTTGTTAAACACCTATCACTTCAGAGCAAAGCAGCAAGTGGTACAAAAAATTAGAAATAAAATCCGCACCCTCTAACTAATGACACCACATGTCAAGTAGAGACAAATATAGCTGACATGTACCACCTGCTTTGCAATTGCTTCTTCAGCCTTCAGAGCCCAAATCAATGAGGTCATCGCTAGAAATGTCTCTCACCTGACTCTAATAATCACCTACATGCCCATTTCCCCTACTGAGTTGGAACAGGTTATAATAAAGGCTTTCTACTCTCATTTTTATAACTACCCTCTAGCATGGGGCTTACTAGCTTGGTGTTCTACAAATGGATGAACACAATCTTATACAGAGTTTGGATTACAAATACATTAAGGCAGGACAGCGCTCTTTAAAGCCAAAAGAGGCTTTATTAAAATAATACACGTGTGGGGCACCTGGGCAGTTCCATTGGTTGGGCATCAGACTCTTGATTTCAGCTCAGATGGTAATCTCAGGGCCGTAGGACTGAGCCCCACGCTGGGCGCCCAGCCCAGGGCAGAGTCTACTTGTGGTTCTCTCTCCCTCTGCCCCTCCCCCTGCTTGCACACTCTCTCTCTCAAATAAAAATCTTTAAAATAATATATACATATCTCCAGATTCAAAACAGCTAAATAATCAAACCTAGAGAAGACAAGAGTCAACATAGTTCTAAAGAACTAAGAACTCAAACTTGCCAGAAATGATGTATATGTTTTTCTCTGCCTGTCCATCTTCTTCCCTAAGGCAGGAGATGTGCATTTGGCAACTTCAGATTCACATCTTTGCTACCAGGAAGGAGAAAGTTTCCAGTTTGAATCGTGTGACCATCCCAGTCCCACCAATGAGCTCAGAACAATGGAGGACCATATATTCTCCCAGCTTTGTCAAGAGACTAGCCAATGGGCAGCCAAGAGCAGAGTATGATCATGTTGGAAAAGAATAACTGCCATTCAAACCACAGGGGTGAAGAACTGAGGGAGGTAATTCAACAAAAGAGGGTTACTGTTACAAGAGGGGCTCATGTCGGCTGAGTGTAAAGGTCAGCTCTACTGCACAGTGGTATGAAGGGAGACTCACGACACATACAAACTTAAGGGTATGCTTATTAGAAAAATATTCTCACTCAGATCTCATCCCTTAAACCTATTTTTCCAATGCTTAACCTCATTACTATAGAAACACCAATAAAATAAATGTTATTTTTTTCCTTATCAAATTAACAAGGTGAAAATAACATGAACAGAATGATGAGAAAAAGTGCTCTTTTTCCTAATGGTGACAAATTAGTAAATGGGTGAAACAGGTGGACCATAAAAAACTCCCTCTGACCAAGCAGTATCACTTCCGGGAACCTATCCTTAAGAGACACCTGAAATACAAACATTTAAGCATGAGCAACAACTTTCCCACTACAAACATTTAACTATCCAAAAACTAAAAAGTAATTTTGGAAAATGTTATATATTCATTCGTTAAGTCAAGTGACCATTTGTAAACAATTACCAAAGAAAACTGTTAGGATGCTGAGCTTTAAAAAAAAAAAAAAAAAAAAAGCACAGGATCTCAAACTGTATTTACAGTGCAATAAGCTATATGCTAAATTGTATTTTCAAGACTGATAAAAATCAAAACGTTAACACAAACTTTATCTCTGGACATTCATGTTCTTTTTGCGCTTTTCTCTGGCTAAAAAAAATGTCCCTGCTCTGACAATGTTACATAAAGTTATCACTGACAGTTCTTATAACTGAGTTTTTACTTCATAATAAATAATTTAAACTTCGCATACAAATTTTTTTAATGGGGCAGGGGAAGTGGAGTGGACTGGATTCAAGCATTTCCTCACTCCATCAAAAAATCTGACAGAGAGGGGTGGTGGTTCAGTCAGGCTAAGCAACTTGACTCTTGATTTCGGCTCGGTCGGAATCTCAGGGTAGTGAGAGGAGTGCATCAGGCTCCGTGCTGGGCGTAGAGCCTGCTTAAGCTTCTCTCCACACCCCCAGCTCACTCTCTCTTCAAAAAAATCTGACAGAGAACAGAAAAGGGAAGAACAGATCATTACAGCCTAAAAAACTATAGAAGGGAGAGAGAGAAATCATGGAGGAGGAAGAAACCGAGTTCATTTATGGATAGAGAACAAGGATAGAGGAAAACAGAGCAGAGAAAATAATCAGGGGAGATTAAATACATACCAAAGATCCTAATTTCTATTAGCTTAAGGATGAATTAAAACTATTCTTCTAAAATAAAGAAAAGGTAAGTGACCTTGATTTGGGAGAAGGGAAGGAAGGATCACAGGAAGGAAGCTATGCAAAAAAAACAGCCTGATGAAAGTTTAAAAAAAAAAAAGAGTAAAGTAAAAAAATAAATGATTTTAAAATTCTTAAAAAAAAAAAATTCTAGGAGGGAAAAACTGCTACTTATGTCCTCAACTGAATGAGCTAATATTCTTCCATTATACACACTTCATATCCTCCTCCAAGTCCTTTATCATATGGATTAAGTGGTTTGTGCAGTAATAGCAGTTCAGCATAATGAAAAAAATCACTGACTTTTTAGAGTCAAGTGGTTGGAAATCAAGTCCTGACTCTACACAACTGTATAAAGTTGAGCAGACCACCATTCAGAGAACAGGGCTTACATACTTATTAGCACTCAGAGTTCCTGTGAGTCTCTACTGGAAGAACACACATAAAAAAAAATTTAACTTAAAACACACCAATAGGGCGCCTGGGTGGCTCAGCGGTTTAAAGCCTCTGCCTTCGGCTCAGGTCATGATCTCAGGGTCCTGGGATCGAGGCCCACATCGGGCTCTCTGCTCGGCAGGGAGCCTGCTTCCTCCTCTCTCTCTGCCTGCCTGTCTGCCTACTTGTGATCTGATCTCTCTCTCTCTCTGTGTCAAATAAATAAATAAAATCTTTAAAAAAAAAAAAACAACACACCAATAGTGCACTGCTCTTGCCACGGATGCTGTTATTACCATGAGTTGAATCACTATATCACTAGGAGTACATTTCCTTTCTTTCTTTTTTTTTTTTTTAAGATTTTATTTGACACAGAGAAAGAGCACAACCAGGGGGAGTGGCAGGCAGAGGGAGAGGAAGGCTCCCACAAGCTCCCCACTGAGCAGAGAGCAGGACAGACATGGGGCATCCCAGACCCTGAGATCATGACCTGAGCCGAAGGCAGATGCTCAACCACCCCACTACGTGTACATTTTTAAGATAAGGTCTACTTCTGAATCAAGAGCTGACAATAACAGCATTTTACTTAGGAAAGCTAATCAGTAAGAGCCAGATAAAGAGAATGAAAATACAGTTGTAATTGCTCCCTCCCAAATTATCGGAGTCCTCTCTCTCCCACCCCCAAAATCACGAGAGGTTTCTAGAGCTTAGATCACTTCCACTATAGAACACTCTATAAGGGTTTCAATGTCCGCCTGGGCTTTGATAAAAAGGTCAAAGGATCAAGCTAAGAAGAGAAAATAAATTTGAATGGGTATCTCCTAATTTGCATTCTTAGTCAAACTGGTAAGATTTTTTTGGTTAATATTCTAAATTTAAATGTCCTGATGATAATTATACTTATCTACATAGAAGGAAATATATATGTATGTGTGTGTGTGTATACCTGTATCTTCAGAGTTATTACTAAATTATGGTACAACCACACAATGGAACATAAAATATTTTAAAAGTCGTGTTTTCAACAACTTCAGGGACAAAGCAAATGACACAAATGATACTGGGTTTTAAGGGGGAGAGGGTAGGACTTGGCCATCTTTTATGTGCTAGTTTTGCCAGGAAATGTTTTTTGAAAACATGCAAAAGTTGAAACTGTAAGAAATGAAATAGGCTACATTACTGAAAGGGAAAAGGGATTAAAGTACAAAAACCCTCATTCTCTGGCAGATTTTCTGCCACTCCAGACACGTTTTTAAATTTTGTATTTCTCCTTCACAACTGAGTGTACGATTTTTTTTCAAACTGTTACTGAAGTATGGTTGGCAATGTCCTATTAGTTTCAGATGAACAACACAGTAATCTAACTCATCTATACAATACTCAGTGCTCATCACATAAGTGTAGTCACCATCTGTCAACATACATTATTACAACATTACGGACTATATTCCCTAGGCTGTACTTTTCACATCTGTGACTTATTTTAATACTGAAAGTTTGATCGCTTCTCGGCCTTTTGCCTAAGATCAAGTGTAATACTGAAAGTTTGAACTCTTAATCCCCTTCACCTACTTCACCCGTCCTGCCACCCACCACTCTCCCCTCTGGCAACGACCAATTTGTTCTCTGTATGAATCTGTTTCTGTTTTTAGTTTGTCTGTTTTCTTTTTAGATTACACATATAAGTGAAATCATATGGTATTTGTCTTTCTGACAGACTTAATTCAATTAGCACAATTTCCTCTAGCTCCACCCATGTTGTTGCAAATGGCAAGATTTCATTTTCTTTTATGGCTGAGTATTATTCCATTGTATACATACACCACATCTTCTTGATCCATCTTTCTAATGATGGATGTTTGGGTTGCTTCCATAACTTGGCTATTATAAATAATGCTGAAATGAACAAAGGAGTGCATATATCTTTTGGATTTAGTGTTCTTGTATTCTTTGGGTAAATACCCAGCAGTAGAATTACTAAATTGCATGGTGTTTCTATTTTTAATTTTTTGAGGAACCTACATACTGTTTTCCACACTGCAACAACTGAACATATGACTCACAGACTTAAAGCAAATAAACTATGGCCAAAGTGTGCCAATCTACAAATCAAATTATAGTTCCGTTTTGATTACAACTTTATTAGTTACTTAAACTAATACATCTCAGTAACTAATATTAACCACTTACATTTCTATTTCCCACTCGTGCTTTTAAAATACATAATACAATAAAATATTTAACACCAACATACAGAAAAAGACAATGGTGCTGAACCATCACTGCGGATTTTAGAACCAGGGTACTAAATGAAGACCAAAATGTTGTCAGTCATGAGCAAGAGTTCAAAGAGAACCTGAGTATTACTATGTAAAACTGCAGTTGTGCAAAAGGTTCAAGTTACTTAATCTCTATGCCCAACATGGGGCTTGAACTCATGACACTGAGATCGAAAGTCACATGTTCTACTGGCTGAGCCAGCCAAGAGCCCCCAAAATGGTACGAGTACTTATGTGTAGACACATGCACATATAGGCACATATATTCATGAGGCACATATATTCATGAGGTAAAGACAACTAAGGAAACTACACCAATGTTAACGGTGGTAATATTTGAATTGTTATGATGTTTTCCTTGACACTCTTCTGTTCTCCAAATTCTCTAAAATAAACACGCAATGTTTTTATAATGGAAGAGGGATTTTTTTTAATCAACAGATCGTGTGGCTGCTACAAATAATCTGAATGTAAAACACAAGTTCAGAACAGAACTCTGTACTAAGCACCGTGCTACCAGTATAGCACAAATTGCTGAAGTTAACCGACAGCCTTATGACAAAGATATTCCCCCACCATGATGAAGAACTTGATTGAGGTTTCCTAAAAGACAGAACAAAGGACACACAGCTATTTAACAGCAGAGACAGTCGGTGCACAGAATACTGTCCTAATCCAAAGTCCACATGTTTAACTACCAAAACAGGAGAGGTTGATATATTCTTCACATTTGACATTTAGGGTTTTTTATATAATTTACTAAACAATATATACATGGTAACACCTCCAAATGTTCTATCAGGTAATCGTATCAGGATCTTGCCATTATTGACTGCAAGCTAAACACCGGGGGAGAATTAGGCCTTGCAAGTAAAGTTCAGAGTATTTTATACATAAAATGACAGTCCTTGCCTCAATGAGACAAGGAATTTTTATTCCAGAGAAATGCATCTGGATTCTTCACACTACCTCCTATACAAGTACTCCGATGAAAACCCTGCTAAACAGCCAACCGCTAAGAAAATGATGAGGAAGTGATAGGCCCCAGAGTCAGACTGCCTCACCAGCCTGTCAGCGTCCATATGCTGTCATACAACAAGCTGGGGGAAAAAACTCAAAAGCTAGACATCAGAAGTCAAGATCTTAAAACAAATGATGCTTCCTCTCTTAAGTAAATAAAGATATGCGTAAAGAAAGGCACCACAAACGACCAATTGAAAGCCATGCCATAGCAGCGTGTGAGAGTGAAGAGAAAAGGGCAAATCAAACAGGATATACCATATGTTCGTGACCCTTAATTAGATTTCTGTTAATGTCAATGACTGACAACTATTTTTTGAGCCTCGCACATTTAGGAAATGATGAAAGAACTGTTTTGAATTCCAGTTTTATTTGTGTTCCTTGCTCACCCATTTGCAGTGAACCACTTAAGCTTTTGTCCTCATAAGGAGGTTTTTAAAAACGCATTTTTCCCACCAATTACTTTTCAAATTACCATCAAATACATACCTTCCTCCTATCGAGTCGTCTTGTGGTTGGGCCCCGGCAGTGTTCCTCTGTGAACGTCGCAGTGACCCCCCTGGATTGTTATTAGGCCGGTTGGACATTGGCACCTCTCTCTTGAAGGGACATACCCTTTCTAGACACTACCATTCACTAAAAAGGGAAAAAAGAGAGAGAGAGAAATGTATCAGTTATATGTGGTATGACATAAAAACCAAATGAAGGGCACCAAAGATGAAAGGGAAATTTTATGTAAATAATCTGTACAGCCTTCACCAACGCTAGACTGTCTTACTTGAAATCTGATTATTATATTGAAAGATGTCAGGAATATACCAAATTCAAGGCATGTGTTCCAAACCTAGCACATAAAATTAACATAGATTTCGCATAGAACACCCAGGAAATTCTCAAAGAAAACAGACCCCAAGCAGAAATTTATCTTTGCTTCTCCATTTCCTGTGGTGTGTAGGAAAGGGCACTGCACCCAACATCAGAATACCTTGGCTCAAGACCTGATAGAACAGGTTATTAACGGAGTCTGCCTTTGTACAAACCAGAGCCTCCAGCCTCCAACTCCTCAGCCACAGAACAAAAAACAACACGTCATGCCTACTTCACAGCATTGCTGTAACAAATGCCATGATAAATACAAAAGAAACCGTAAAACTATGGAGAAATGAGGAGAAAGTGGCTCAAGTACAGTGAACTGAGAAATGGTCCCAGATATCCTAGATTTCAACATCAGCTATGCTGGCTGTGATCTTGGACAAGATGCTTAATCTCTAGGTTTCATTTTTCTCTTCTGTGAAATCAGTATATCACCTACCTCAAAGAGTTGTTAGAAATTGAAAGGATAATTCGTATGTATAACAATTCAGCTCAAAACATGGTTGTTAATCATAAATGTGAACTTTCTATAAGAAATCTAATTACTATACAGAAAAAAAATGCTGATACTCAAAAATCAGTTCAACTGAAGAATCACAGTTTGTATAAATCACACCTTCACAACTTTTCTTAAGCCTGGAGTCAAACTCCAAGTAGAGTTCTTTAATTCCATTTACCTCGGAGGGAAGAGATTGAACGTGACATTACAGGAACTGGTGCTGAAGAGAATGCAAATAATCATGACTAAATCTATTACTGGATTTTGTTTTAAGAGATTCCATGCCCTATAACAGGAAGTGGGTTTTGAGTTACACGTTGACCCAAATCAGTAGAAAAGGACTGTTTCTGTCACATATGCCCACATCATCAATTAACATACTAAACAAATTCTGGTGAGAAAGTTCAAATTACTACGGTGATTACCATCAATTTCAGAAAGAAAAAAAGGGAAATAGTATGAAAACACTGAGAAAGAGAGGAATTAAATTTACACATACCGACACGGAAAGATCTCCAAGATATGTTAGAGGATAAACAGTATAAAACTCCCAGCTGTGTGTATGTGTATTTAAAAGGTCACATATGTATCCTTATATATTGTCTACACATTGCAAACTGATGGAAGGAATCATAAATCAGACTTTGTTAATACTGCCTGCTGCTTAGGGCCTCCTAGATGGCTCAGTCGGTGAAGCTTTTGCCTTCCGCTGAGGTCATGGTCTCAGCGCTGGAATCTTGTGCCGGACTGGGCGTTCTGCTCAGCAGAGAGCCTGCTTCTCCCTCTCCCTCTGCCTGTACTTACTCTCTTTCTCTCAAATAAATAAATAAATAAAATCTTAAAAAAAAAAAAAAAAGAAAGAAAGAAAAAGAAAAAGAAAAAAACTACCAGCTGTTAAGAAAGAGGCCCTGGAGTCTGAAGTCTGCGATGAAAGGAGTCATTTTTATTGACCTTTTGTAAGCCATTAGATACATCACTCTAGCAGAGGAGTCAGAAATGCAGGCCTCCAGAGTTAAACTGCCTCTAGCTGAGCTTGCATCCTGACTCCACACAACTTGAACTGTGTGCTTCTGTCTACCTAATGGGGATAAAGAACTTACCTCCTAGAGCAGCTGGAAGGATTAAATGAGAAATCCATGCAAAGCACAGAACATAGCGCCTCTGGTATTCCAAAGGCTCAGTGCATGTTAACTGTTACTCTTCTATCAACACTCAAAGAATACTTGTGGCAAAACATATTGAGGGAGGCTTCACCATGAAAACCACTGTCAAGGTGAGTCTTACATTTCTGGCAATATAGGCAATATAGTTTCAAAGTGAGTTTTGCTGGAAACACAAGAGCGTTTTTAATTAAGGATGAGCTTCACAATATAACCTGGGAAGCTGTGTCAAAATATGAATGCCTGGCCTCTGCCCTCAGAGATTCCAATTCTGTGGGTCCAGAAACCGGAGACATTTTAAAAGAGTCCTCCTACTGCACTGCACCCGAGGAAAACTGCACCCTATCAGAAAATTAAATAAAAACTGTTCTATCAGGCGCCTGGGTGGCTCAGTGGGTTAAAGCCTCTGCTTTCGGCTCAGGTCATGATCTCAGCGTCCTGGGATCGAGGCCCGAATTGGGCTCCCTGCTCAGCAAGGAGCCTGCTTCCTCCTCTCCCTCTCTCTCTACCTGCCTCTCTGCCTACTTGTAATCTCTCTGTGTCAAATAAATAAATAAAGTCTTAAAAAAACAAACAAACAAAAAACTGTTCTATCTCAGATTTCACCCAAAAAGCTTTACCAATTCAAATATCACTTTGGCATTTTACTTGGACCCTAAACAGCACGGACACAGAAGAACAGACACAGAACAGCGTAATGCTGCTGCTTTCACTCTGAAAAGCAAAGACTATTATTAAACAAGTTTGGTAGATCTCACCTGTCTTGTCTTTTAGTTCCTGCTACTAAATGCATACTGCCTGTCATGGGGTGTTAAGTCACTCAAAGGAGAATAAGTCACACTGGTTATTCTGACCTACAGTTACCAAAGTGATCTAAATTAACACCCCCAACAACCTCAGAGCTTGTCCACCAGTACCATTATCAGCCCACGGCCTGATCATGGATAATTCTTGAGATTTAAGAGAGAAAGGGTGGCAAGTAAGAAGACACTTATTTACCAAAGTGTTACCTGTTTTTAAAGGATAAGTTTCTCTTTTTTGTTTTTTTTAAACAAGATTTTATTCTTAAGTAGTCTCTACACCAAACATGGGGCTTGAACTAACAACCACGAGATCAGGAGTTGCACGCTCCGCCAACTGAGCCAGCCAGGGACCACTTAATCTGACCTTTAAGAAAGGAGGCCGGGCTCCGTTAGACTTAGTTTAAAGCCCCAGAAAGTAAATATAAGATTAGCATAGGATACATACAGGACCACCCCCTCTGCCAGGTTACCCATAAATCCAAAGCTGGGAGGGACCCCCTCCAGGAAGACCAAGTTCAACTCTTTACATTACAGACAAATCCAAAAAAGTTCAAGTCTCTGAATCATGATACTGAGGAGATCTGTCCCTTCTGGAGATCACCACCACCTCAACTTCAAATTTAACTCCAGATAAGGGCCCCAAAAGTTTTTACTGTGCCAGTGATTTTTTCTTCTTCTTATATGAATATTCAGTACTGTCTTAACCAATTACTTATGCCTAACGTATTTTACTGATTAAATTTTAAAACACGCACGAGTTACACCAACATAAAATCTATATTGCTAGAATAACCTGAAATGAATATGACCTCAAAAGATTCCATCTTCATGTTGAAACTAGAAGTTTTAAGCCCAGCCTATTAGTAACCCTAGCTATCAGGTCCTGAAACATAATACTCCTCTATTACCTTCATTTCTGTGAAAATAATCGCGGAGCTTTTTTCACCGAAAACTTCTGATACTAATTCCTAAAGAACTGAAATAAAATAGATGGCATATAGGACTTCGAACTCAATAGGAGAAGCATAAAAACACTAATGGCTATGTTCAACACTGACTTTGTTCACAACTTTGTGACTGACTGTTCACAGCTAAGTGTCCAAAAAACTTACTGTTCAGGTGAAATAGCATCTGAATTATATGTGAAAAAGTATTTCGTTCTGGGACAACTGGATGTCTCATTCAGTGAAGCATCTGCCTTCGGCTCAGGTCATGATCCCAAGGTCCTGGGATCCAACCTGGACTCCCTCTGCCTGCCAGGACCCTCTGCTTGTACTTTCTCTCTCTGACATACAGGTAGATATAGACAAAGTATTTACTTCCTCTGCCTGCCTACTCCCCCGCTTGTACTTTCTCTGACAAGTAGGTAAGTATTTAGTTCTTCAGGCAAACAGAACTTTTTCAGGAAAAACAGAACTGTGTATTAACCTACATTTAAAAATTCATTCTTAAAATTTTATAAAAAGGATATTCTTTCAAAGACACTTCAACTGCATTTTGGAAACTGATTTCTCCTTCTAATTTTGTAACTCAAAAATCACAGAAGAGAGGTTAAGGTTAGGGGGAAAAACTTAAAAATTCAACCATTCATTTAGTGTAAAACTCAGAACACCAAGAGAAACAGATTACAAAAATTAACTTTATAGAATGTGGTAGTTCTTCCTAATCAAATGGCCAAGTATGAAAGGAATACCACAGAGGTTAGTATTTATGCAGAATTTTTATCACATGAAGGACATTAGATAGACTGGAAACCAAATCTCAATTTAGTAACACAGAACGGAGTTCACAAATAGCCCCAAACTGAACTAATGTGTTTATTCATGTAATCATTACCTATTACCAATCTGAGAGGCAACACTGAAAACCGAAAAAAACCACATTACTTCACAGTAAAGATAATAACACTAAAAAAGCTAACACTCATATCCACACATGGTGTCTGCAGAAAAGTTTTCAGCTTCCAGAACTGACACTGAAAGTGAACTTATCCACTGTCTCCCCCCAAATCATTTCTTATGCCCTCTATTTAGAGGTGGTCCTCCAAAGGTGACTTGGTTTAGGTTCAGATTCTGAAACCAGAGTTTGATCACAACAGTAATAAACAACTGCATAACATGTTACTCCTCTGTTGACTCTATTAAGCAAAATTATAAATGTGCCAATGAGCCTTATAAACCATTTTACTATTCCTACTTTATAAATAAGGGAAGGGAAGGGTTACAAAATCAAGTAGCCTGCATGCAACAAGATATGGCATATGGACTTTCAGACCACGAGTAATGGCATCCAGAACTGCAAATGTGAACAACTCCATATACTA
Organism: Ailurus styani; assembly: GCA_002007465.1. NCBI lineage: Eukaryota > Metazoa > Chordata > Mammalia > Carnivora > Ailuridae > Ailurus > Ailurus styani. The sequence goes on from LNAC01000115.1 coordinate 1,398,908, forward strand.
GAGCCAAAAAAAAAAAAAAACCCAAAAAAAACAGTCTAGACTTAAGAGCAAGTATGGTTAAGTTAAACATCCTGGTGGTAGTATTAAACAACTCCACAATAAAATGGCATAAAAATCACCCTTGTTTACAAAGAAGTCATTTTTTCATAAGTAAGAATGTCAAGGACTTCAAACAAGACTATCTTTAAAAGAGGAATGAATAACCTTTCAGCTTTCCTAAGAGCAAGGGGTTGAGAGGTGCTGAGAGACAGGAAACAGTCCCTGCCCACGAGGAGCAGAGAGGAGGAAGAGCCACGGGGTACAGGGAAAAGGGCCAGGTGACTTGAGAACTGGGTCAGCTAAGCGTTTATTTCAATTTAGGGGCATCAAAACCAACCCAACGTCATGATGGAATACTGAATGTTGTACAACATACAAAAGTAGTATTTTCAAATTATATATTTTAACACTAGAAAACAATATTTAGTGGAAAGATGCAGGTTTTAAAGTGAAAACTAAAATAAAAACAATCATGGGTAGGTAACGTTTACTCTGTGCTTACCATGTACGCGGCTAAGTGCCTTTTCATCTAATTTCTACAACAACCTTATAAAAAATAGGTACTGGAAATTACCTTCCTTCAGAGAAACTATGCGCCAGGAAGCCAACAGATAACCATGCCACAAACACAGATTTGACGTAAAGTTCATGCCATTTAGGACTACATTATATGGCCAAACAAAAATAATTATATATTTACCTTCTTTAAAGAGTCAAACACTAGAGAACCATGACACCCCACGACTGGAGCATACCCTAGATTCTAATCCTTTCACAGTTCTCTGAAAAGAAAAATCAGTTTACTGACCAATCTGTAAACAAATTGTCAGAAAATGCACTGAATGATCTGAGAAGCAGTTTCAAAGGTGATACTGTAAACAGAAAAGAAAAGGTGACTTAATTTTGCCCTCCCCAGACTGAGAGGGGCCATCTTAGAAAGATGGTGGAAGGAGAAGGGCACAGAGGAATGAGGAAGTCACAACAGAGGAGCGCTGAGCAGGTCACTAGCATCAAACACGAGATCTGGGAAGAACCTGGACCTGGAAACATGTCCAATCTGTATCATGAAGAGCCTAAAAACTCAAAATTTTGCATTTAGGATCTACAGATATGGAGGCAGATCAACTATTAAGCTACCACATCTAAGGATAAATGAGGGTCTGATTAACAGAAGGTGGAACGAAGAGATGACAGTCAAACACTGAAACTATAAAATCTACACAATGAGAAAACAGAATATAGGTCTGTGGTTATCGGACTTCAGCATACACAGGAATAGGAACACTACCCTGAAATGCCGTTCAAGTTTCTTTCTCTGGTGGTTTTCTCAGGGGTTAAGAAAAGTGACCTAAAACATGTGAAGACAGCATATCCTTTCAACGTCAAAGGAAACAGTTATTTAACAGAATAACCTAGGAATTAATTTTCTAGGAAAGAACAGCATTAACTTTGCTATTACTTAGGGGTTCGTACAATGAATTCACATACTGCCTTGCAGGTCTGTGTCCAGTGGAATACAAACAACTCCTACCACAGCTGACAAGATAACCCCGAAGACCCCAGTTTGCTGCCCTGGGCAGCATCAGTATTCTTATTCTACAATTCTTTATTGAATTTTCTATAAATATCCAGTTCCCCAAATGCTTTTAAACCAGCTTTACCCTAACAGGTCTCCCTTCATTAATTAGTGAGCTGAATAAAATCTTTACTGTGTTCATTCTGTAGTTTTAAGCTATGCTTTTAACTCCAGAAAATCATACAAGAGATGGTAGTAACATTATCAAATGAAACATACAGGGCAGAAAAACAAAGTCTAATGCCAAACACGACCAGTTTGAGTTATTATGTAGGATATCTAGGTAAAGAGTTCCAGTATACAGATGAAGTAAAGATCTGATATTAAGTACTAAGTGAATATGCATATGAGGAAAATTATCAACGTGCAGAAGGTAAGTGAAGCCAAGATAATCAAGGAGATTTCACTTCCCCAGATGAAACGTACGCAGAATAAAGAGAAGAAAAAGGGCCCAGGATAAAACCTCAGGAAACACTAAAATCGAAGGAAAACAGAAAAAGAAAAATCCAATTAAGCAGAATCAAAGACTCACCTGAAGTATGAGGAATAAACACTGAAGGTATAAAACAAAACAAAAAGTATGGTGGAAAAATCAGGAAGGTGGTATTGTAGACATTGAGAGGAGCAAGACAGGCAGAGTTCAAAGGTCATAGAAAGGACAGACATACAAGACTGAGAAGTGTCCACCAGATATGGGGAGGAGAATGTATGGTTAAGTCCAATGGACAGTAAATACTAAATGCTGTGCTATAAAGAGGACAGAGAAGAGACAGCCAAAGAAGTCCGAGCAGGCAGGTTTGACAAAGGCCACATGGGCAGGAATGTGTGTGCCTTTCCCTTCTAAAAAAGATTAAGTCTTGAACATAAATTAAAGGGAAAATCTTACTGAAAGGGTTGGAAATGGGGTATAGTTTCCTACAGGAAGAAAAAAGAATTAAGAGCATAAGCCTGGCGGGGGTGGGGGGCGATAAGCCTCAGATGATAAGAAAGGTATGTCAATCTCTGAGGCAAGAGAAGATAAATGAAAAAGGAAGTGCATGCCTAGTTGGACTGAATCTGTGACTAACATGTACAAGAAGAATAAGAGAAATGGAGATTTCAAAGAGTTTCCCTAACCAAGAACAGGAAATCGAGGTACCATAAGCAAGGAAGACTGCCCCGCGGCACTGAGAACCAACATCAACTGAAGTGTCGATCCACACCTGATGTGATTCTCTTATTTATGCAGAGGAAATCCTCATCCAAAGAGTCAACTGCTCAAGAGCATACATCTGTTTACGGACATCGCCAACAGCGGAAGCCAGCTCTCCAGAACGCCTGCTGAAAGTACACTTTCCGTTATGCCACTCTACTCCAAAACACCAATTCAACCACTTTCTGTTTACTGATTTGTTGACAGCTGATCCATTTTACAGAGGGGCAAACAGAATACACCTGACCCACGAGCATCTGAACTCTGAATAATTTCCATACTATCATTTACAAAGTACAAAGCAGAAACTAAAGTGCCTACAACAAACGGTCTTTTTAAGTGTTACCCAACACTTACCAACTAAATTCAACACTGGGCACACAAACTGATGCCAACACCTGGATACTACAACTGTAATATGCCTTGAGACTCTACCTTAAGTGGCCATCTAGCAAAAATTCTGGCATTATTTTCTCAAAGTATACTATTCAGCAGGACCTGAGATTCCCAACAGACTCTCTTAATACATTAATTAGCATACAACAGACTCCAGTATTACTTGGGTCTAAAAGCCCACTTGTTTCACAAGATTTTGGATGTAACCGAAACACAGTTACCTCCTAGAAACAGGAGACAGCATGGTAAAGTTTCTTTTTCTTTACTTCCCTTTCTGAAATCAAGCAAAATGAATGAAAGCTTAAATATTCATAAGAAAGGGGCACCTGCTCAGTGGCTCAGTCGTTAAGCGTCTGCCTTCGGCTCAGGTCATGATCCCGGGGTTCTGGGATAGAGTCTGGCCTCAGGTTCCCTGCTCAGCCAGTAGCCTGCTTCTCCCTCTCCCACCCCCCGCCCCTGTCAAGTAAGTAAATAAAATCTTTAAAAAAATTTCATAAGAAAATTCCATTTATACTGAAACTAGAGGAAAAATGGACTACACCTTAAATCAGGGGAAGACCATTTGCCAGATATAATAAAATCTATCAACAAAACAAAAAACCTATACCCAAAACAGGAAACAGGTAAAGTCCACAGAGTTTTTAAAGAAGAAAAAGGTAAAAAAGAGTATTTTAAGGGTTCCTATCTATGACCTTTTCCTTGGAAAAACTAAGAACTGCAGGGCAAGAGCAACAAAAGATCAAAGCACCTCCTCCTTAGGGGCCAGTTTCACAAGCCAGAATAGCAAGGGAGCAGACGCACCATTTGTATTTAACAACTCCCTGATTAACCAAGACAAAAAAGAGCCTACAATCCGGAGAGAAGCAGGTAAGGCAAACAGCAAGTCCAAAATTAAGATCAGCTGGGCAAACAATCACTAAACCACCAAGCCAAAGGTAGCACAAGGGCCTTGCACCCGAGATGATCTGCTCTGCTCAAAGGGAGAATAACCAAAGCAAAATTGAAAATTAACTGCAGAGCAGAGGAAGAAATTCGAATTGGCGCAACAACTGAAGGAGAAAAAAAAAAAAAGAGAGGACATGATTAATAAAAAGAAAAAAAAATACTAGTACTGAACAATTTTTCAGATTATTTAAAACAGAAAGACAACCTTAAGATTTTGAGACAGAAAATACTCCATGCACAACAAATGGCACTACTGTCAAGATTTGTTTTTTTTTTAAGATTTTATTTCTTTATTTGACACAGAGAGAGAGAGATCACAAGTAGGCAGAGAGGCAGAGAGAGAGGAGGAAGCAGGCTCCCTGCTGAGCAGAGAGCCCGATATGGGCCTCGATCCCAGGACCTTGAGATCATGACCTGAGCCGAAAGCAGAGGCTTTAACCCACTGAGCCACCCAGGAGCCCTACTGTCAAGATTTGTTAATCAAAAAAGCAGGTACAGAATGCTGGGCACAGAATACATCTACATATATAATTTTATATAAGTAAGTAATCACTGGCTTAAATATTACCTATAGAGAATACATTTAAAAAAACTTTAAATCATCTACCTTTTTAGAATAGAACCCTTTGAGGCCTTTTACATTTTGAATCATGTACCTAGTTCCCTATTCAAAAAATTCTTCACACAATTACATGTGTTGTAATTTTAACTCTACAGAAGATGACACAGTGGGTTAAAATAACCAAAAAAAACACAAAACATGAAAACCATTTTTAGCAGATTATTTTCTCATTTTCATTTTTCAAATCATGTGGTGTCTTTACTAAAAACTGCAGAAAAATTCAAACTGATTATTTTCAAAGGTTTCTATACCCCCAGATACATGTCTATTTAAAAAAAAAATTCAGAATCCAAATCCCATTTCCAACAAAATGAAGTTCTTACTGCCTAAAACACAGACCACAGAGAATGACACACTGAAACAGCCAGAGATCTGGTATCCACCACTGCACTAGAAGTCTATTTTGTGTACACCGTTCTATGATCAATTTTTCACAAACAGATACAATCTAGCTCAGCTACTTCTAAAACAGAGAGCACCTCATTCCCTAATATGAATCCTGTTCTAGCTATCACTTGTATAATCCTTCAAAATACTAACTGCATTTAACAGAGTGTTTCCTTCTAGATGTTAAAGTCTCAAGGATTACAGACTAGAGTCAGCAAGATTTATTACCCCATGTGCCAAAGATGGCTCATAGACCCAGTTTTAAGAAGTCTCAATCCTGCTGGCTACCATAATTAGCCAATCGGTGGGGTGGGTGGGGGTGGAAGGTCCGCTTATCACCAGCATTTTTAGTACATCCTCTTAAAGATGTTCTTTTCCACCTCCCCAGGAATGAAGAGACAAAAGGGAAAGGTTAGGTACTAGACAGTCTCTAAAATCTGATTCTGCTCTAAATTTTGTAACACTCTAACCTAACATTTATTTTAGCTTTTCTTAAATGTAGTATATTGTGTAAATTCTTCCTCATAAAGACCTAGTAACACCACGATCACACAGAGATAATCAAAAGAGAAGAGCTACTGAGAGAGGGAGAAAGGAATAGTTGGTAAAATGCCTCTCTCCACCAAGGGACAGAAAGATGCCTGCTGGGTAAGAATCACAGTTATTGAAAGTAAAACACAAAGTATCCTGCAGTTTACAGCAAGGTGTTCTCTGTGGACAAAAACAATTTGATGTTTGGTAAACAACCTTTAGAGCATTGGGATACATGCAATAAGGCAATTACTTTCAAAATATTTTTTTCAATGCATGTTGTCACTGCTGCAAACTCCACCATAATAATGTAATCAAAGAGTTAAACACTGCTTGTATTAGAAAGTATACCTAGTCTTCCGTGCAACAACAAAAAATATTTCAACACTGATAATCATGGATTGGTACCAACTTCTTGAAGCAACAATATGTAACCTGTAATCAACAGTGTTATATCCTGGAGAATTTTCAGGAACAAGTATTACTAGCTTTATGGTTAGCCTCAAGGAAAAGAAAACTAAAAAATGTAACTCAAAGTTAAAGAGACAAGATACAGACTGTAACTTTAATACAAGGTAGAACAATGCACAGTGCCAAATTTTTATTTAAAATCATGTCACGGGAATTATATCTAAATTTGGAAATAGTCTCAGAAAATATTTTTCAAAAGTTAAAAAAAAACCCTCACATTTAGAATGTCATATACTCTACAGACCAGTACCCCACATTTCTACAAATAGTAGCATTTTACCAAAAATAAGTATAATGACTGGGTCTACAATGAGCCAGAATATGTGACAAACCTATTACCAAGAAAAATACTAAAGCTGATGCTTCCAAATCTAAGGTGGTTGTTTTTTTTTTTCATATAGATTTCCAGGCCCTACCAGAATGGGGGTAAAGGGAAATCAAGCTGATTTTTTTTTTTAACTCCTTACATTGTTCTAGTATCAGACAGGTTTCAGAACTGACACAGGTTACACCAATTTATTTATTTATTTATTTATTTGCTATCATTATGTATCACAGAATCCTCTGCAATCTTTATAGGACTCTCCTCCATCCCGTAATTAAAAACTGCCACTCATCTTCTTAGAATCCAGCAATTCCACTTCTAGGAATCTTCTGGGAATCTAACCTAAAGAAACACTTGCACAAGTGTGCAAGGATATATGTAATCAAGATGCTAGCTGCAGAACGTCATAGAGGATAAGTGGAGAGAATCCAAATGGTCTCAGCAGGGAACGGTTAAATAAGCACACTGTAGCAAGTCTATGGCATGCTTTGAGATCCTAAAAACAAAGAGGTAGATTTGTGCATACTGCACTCCTATGAAGGGCAGAACTTAGTTAAAATTCCCTCAACAAATATTTGCGAGCCTTGACAGGCATCAACACACATGCCTGGGTGTCTGGATGGAGCTCACGCTCAATTAGAAAGACAAAAAATAATCAAGCTATTTGCACACTGTGGTAAGTGTCATGGAAGATGGAATAGGAGAAAAATAGGACAAAGCAAAGAAAAACAGGAAGTGGGAAGGGAAAAGCTACTTTAGGCTGACTCATCAGGTAATACCTCTCTGAACAGATATTTTTAAGCTGAGACCAGAGGATAAGAATGAAAGGGGGGAGAAGGGATCCTGTATGTATTTGCCTGTACATATGTAAGGGGAAAAAAAATCCAGAAAAATATATCTAAATGTCAACTGTAGAGAGAGGGAAGCTTGTAAAGAGCACCTATTTCTTTAATCAGTTCGAATTCTGGCTCTACCATAAACCATGTTCCCTGGGAGAAATTTGTTACTTATCAAAGGCTTAGTTTCCTCATCTTTAAAATGAAAAGTAGACCTCATTAAGTTAATAAAATTAAATGAAAATAAAGCACTTAGAAAATACAGTAAGAAGGGGCACCTGGGTGGCTCAGTCAGTCAGGCATTCAACGCTTGATTTAGGCACAGGTCATGATGTCAGGGTCCTTGAGGATCAAGTCCTGCACTGGACTCTACACTGAGCATGGAGCCTGCTTAAGACACTCACTCTCTCTCTGCCCCACCCCCTAGTCTCGCACACGTGTGTGCTCTCTTGCTCTCAAATAAATAAATTAAATTAAAATTAAAAATTAATTAATTAAAAAATAAGCAAACTGCAAGGGGCAGGGAGAAGACAGCATGTGCATATTAAAATTTAAGAGACGCAGCAAAAAATGTAGTATGGAAACTGTGAACACTGGATATTTACAGGTCTTAAGGAACTAATTTTTATTGTACAGTCACGGGATTAAGCTTATGTCTTTAAAGAGAATTCTCGGGCGCCTGGGTGGCTCAGTGGGTTAAAGCCTCTGCTTTCGGCCCAGGTCATGATCTCAGGGTCCTGGGATCGAGGCCCGCATCGGGCTCTCTGCTTGGCAGGGAGCCTGCTTCCCCCTCTCTCTCTCTCTGCCTGCCTCTCTGCCTCCTTGTGATCTCTTTCCCGCTGTGAAATAAATAAATAAAATCTTTAAAAAAAAAAAAAAAAGAATTCTCATCTTTCAAAGAAGCAGACTGAAATACTTACAGACCAAGTAACAAACAAAATTTGCTTCAAAATACTTGAGGCGGGGCTAAGAGTATGAGTGAGATAAATGACCAGGAGTTGACAGTGTAGGATCGGGGTCTTGGGTACACAGAGGTTCATCAGACAGTTCAATTTCTGTGTATGTGTGAAATCCTCCATAATAAGTCTCCAACAGAAAGAGTAAGGACTCAAATACATGTTGTTATGATCTTTGGAAGGGAAAGGAGACTTGCTCTTGTGAGACTTGCTTTTGTTTTCAGAGTCATCACCATTCGCTTTTTAAAAAAATATGTCCATAGAGATTTCACTTTTATCAGAAATGAGAAAAATTAAGCTTCTGGATATAGAACAAATCATCCTTGACCTAAATGTGTCAACCTACATTTCATTAATTCATCCTTTAAATCCTTGCCTCCCAACTCTTAACACACTGTAAGATTATCAAAGACCTACCTTTCAGGGGTAAAGATACCAAAGAAAACAAATCCTGCCCCCATCAGTTGAGAAATGGTCACAGTGGTCCTATATATCTGCCTACAGTCCTGCTTCCATAGTTCCTGAGTGTAGAAGTACTCCTTCCTTATACATTATAAGAGGCTGAGCACAAGTCTGATACCGTAAGATCCAACTGCCTAACAGTAAACTCCAGAGGATGCAGGATCAGTTCAACACTTCACCCAATTATCTGCAGCGGAGCCAAACAGCTATCCATACCACTCCATTCTGGGGAAAGACAAAACACCACTAAATCTCGAGTACCAACTAAGAGTGCCTTAAGCAAGAACATGTAAACAACATGTAAACATGGCATACAACGAAAACAAGGTGAAACTAGCCCATGTTGACCAATAAAGTACATTAATAAAAGCCCTTCTTCTAAACTGAGCACTGGATCTTTTACATTTATGTAAAAGGATACAGACAGCAATCATGGTGAACTAAAAGAAGAGTCTTTGGCCCAATGAAGTAGTTACAGACCAGTGGTTCTCATGCTTTCTAGCGTCAACAAAATTTTCTCAGTTGAAATAAAATTAAATAAAAAAAATTAATGCGCATGGGTGGCTCAGTCACTAAGCGACTGCATTCGGCTCAGGTCATGGTCTCAGGGCCCTGGGATCCAGCCCTGCGTAAGGGTCCCTGCTAGGCAAGAAACCTGCTTCTGCTCCCACTCCCACTCCCCCTGCTGGTGTTCCCTCTCTCACTGTGTCTCTCTTGTCAAATAAATAAAATCCTTAAAAAAAAAATTAAAAGCCATAAAATCGATAGTTACACTTCTTAAAATGGCACAAATACAAATTGAACAAAATGTGTAAAAACAGGCTAGTTGTACAAATCCAATTCCCTTCCTGAACTCACTGTAATCTTTTCACTTCTCACTACCTTCTCACCAATTATGAAAACTTTCAAAATACAAAAACTTGAGAATTGTTCAATAAATGACCATAATTCCATGACCTAAGCTTTTACAAGTAGCAGAATGTTAATCTCCTTTATCACAGATGTACCCCTATCTATTCCCCTATGCATTCCTGTCTGTCCGGCCAAATATCCATCCTACTTTTTTTGAAGCATTTCAAAGTAAGCTGCAGACATCATTGTACTTGTATGTGTCATTAACTACAGTGCAAATTTTGTTTCAAGTTTTCAGCTAAATTTACATACAGTGAAACGCACAAATCTTAAGTATAAAACTTAATGAATTTTGTCAAATGTATAACCTAAATCCTAAATGCGTACCCTAAACCCTTACCAAGCAGAGTATCACCCAAAAGTTTCTTTGTGCCCCTAGCCAGCCAATCCTACACTTCTCCAACTCTAAAAACCACCGTTCTAATTCTTCTCACCAGAAATTAGTTTTACCTCTTCCACAGTTTCCTGTAAATTGAACCACAGAATGTGTACTCTTTTGTACAAAGCATCTTTGACTCAGTATATCCTGAGATTCAATCATGTGGCTGAGTGCATCAGTATGTACTGCTGAGTAGTATTCCATTGTGTGATTTTATCATTTTGTTTATCCCTTCTTCTGTTGATGGGTACAATGACTATTTCTAGATTTGGGCCATTCTGAATAAAGCTGCTACAAACATTCTTCCACCAAGTCTTTCATGGACATATGCTTTCGTTTCTCTTCAGTAAATACTAAGAGTAGAATCCCTAGATCATTGTGAAGATTATGATCAACTTCTATTTTTTAAAAGATTTATTTGAGAAAGAGAGAGAGAGAGCGTGCAAGTGAGCACGCGCATGGCGGGGTGGGGAGAGGGGGGTCAGAGGAAGAAAAAAGCCTGACATGAGGCTAGATTCTGGGACTACAAGATCATGACCTGAGCCGAAAGCGGTCACTTCACCAACTGAGACACCCAGGTGCCCTATGATTAACTCCTAAAGGAACCATGAGACCTTTCCCAAAGCAGCTATATTTCACACTCCTACTGGTAAGCATATAATTTCCAGTTGCTCCATGACCTTGTCAACACATGGCATCACCAGTCTTTAAAAAGTTAGCCACTCTCATGTATGCGTAGTGGTATCTCACTGTTGGAATTTATATTTCCTAGTAATGATGTTGATCACTTCTTTATAAAGATTTTCCCACTTGACTCTCCAAACCCTAACTATAAGAACCCAATCTTCTTTCAAATTTTAGTCTTTATCATTAAAACAAAACAAAAAGAAAAACAAAACAAAAAAACACCACTCTGGGCTATAACTTGAGGACTGAGATGACCAGATACAAGCCTAATCCCCACCCCACCCAACTGCCAAATCACCTTGCTGCTAAGCTTTAGTGAGGACACAGGGAGTTATCAAGGGAGAGAAAAAGAGAAAATAAAAAAACCTGTATCTGAAAATCTGTTCAAGTATGGCCAAGATTTCTAGTCATATTCTGAAAAATCTGAAATTTCAATAATCTGAATAATCCAAGACACTTTAAGCTAAAGTTTTCCAAATCTTGTCAATTTTTTAATGCAGGGCTGATCAATATTTAGCCTGCCTGATAATGACCTGGAGATCTCATTAAATGCAGATTCTTATTAAAATACAGTATGGGCCTGAAATGCTGCATTTCTAACAAGCTCCCTTGCCAGCCTAAGGGCTACACTTTGGGTAGCAAAGTCTTAGTGCACCTTAAATACCTGACAGAAATAAAGCCCATCTTCTCTATTCCAGGCTTCAGGAAACCTCTACAAATAAACTACAGACAGTGAACACCACATAGAACAAACATAAGTAAACAAGGCACCATGAACAAGGATTTGCAAAAACAAACAATCACACAGATTTCAGATGTAAGATTATCAGACAAATCTTAAATGAAATGGTCTCTATGCTTTTAAAGATACAAAGTCCAAAACTGAAAAAACTAAAGGTAAAAAAAAACCAACTCAAAGGAACAGATTTGAAAGAGAACCAGAAAGAATTTCTAATATGTGAATAAAAATAATTCAATAGACAGGTCTGGCAGCATACTAAACAAAGTTAGGCAAAGCACTAAGATATAAATTACACAGAATGCAGCGCAGAAGCCAAAAGATTAAAAATAAAGAAGATATGATGAGGATAGAAGTAAGATGCTCAAACATATGTTTAGTCACAATTTCAGAAGTATAAGAACAAAGACGTGGTGAGGCATATCTAAACATTTATTGGCTTGGAATTTTCTGGCTGGGTGAAAGATACCAACACTTAAAATCAAGAAGCCCAAATGATTATTTAAACAAGATAAATAAAGATATTTCCCTAGACATGTCACAATGAACCATGTAATGAAACTAAGTACCAAAGACAGAGAAAATCTTACAGCACAAGGTAAAGGAGAGAATTATTTTTTACAGACTATCAGGTGACCTCTGGGAAGGAACAATGGAAGCCAGAAGACAGTGGAATTTTATTTTCTTCCACACACTAAAGATACATGCCAATCGAGAATTCTATACCAAATGAAATTATCTTTGATGAATTAAGCTTTTGGGGCCCCAGGGAGGCTCAGTCAGTTAAGCATACAACTCTTGGTTTCCACTCAGGTCATGATTTCAGGGTCGTGGATCAAGCCCCACATCAGACTCCACCCTGGGAGTGGAGCCTACTTATGATTCTCTCTCCCCCTCTGCCCCTCTTTCCCCCATGCTCTCAAATAAAGTGTGGAAGAAAAAAAAAGGAACTAAGCTCTTGTCAGATTAAAAACTGAGTTTTTCCAGCAGCAATACAAAGAAAATGACCCTGATATAGTACTGAGATGAAGAATAAATAAGGGTGACAAACAGATAAATGTAAATGAAAGTTAATTTTACAAAATTATACAATCTACTTAAGGTTTTAAAGAACGATTAAAGTAAAATGACAACAATATCTCAAAGCCCTGAGGAGCTTGGTAAACTGAGTTACTATTCTAAGTTCTTTGTCTTTTCTGCAAGTAAAGGTACCAGCTAATTATAGATCTTGTTAGATATAGTCTTTTAGCTTCTAAAGTAACCAATGACTAGAATCATACGTTTATTAAAAACAATAAATCCAAATGAGGGCAACAAAATAGAAAATAAAATGGTAAAGCTCAATCTCTAGTTGGATTTTCAAAACATAAGAGACAGATCTAAAACACCAGGGTAGAGAAACAAAATAAGAAGTTAGAAATACCATGCAAGCACTGGACAAAAAAAGCTGGTGTAGTTTATTAGCATTAAAAAACTGACATTACAAGTTCTTAAAAAGACATTACTAGAGATAAAAATGGTTTCTTCAATCAGGGCATGCAACTCGATCTCAGCCCACACTGCGCATAGTGCTTATTTTAGAAAAACTAAAAAAGTAAAAGTAAATAATTTTTTTAAAATAGTTCCCTCATAATGATAAAAGATTCAAAGCAGGAAGATAGCAATTACCCTTTTAGAAGAATTTTTTTTAAATTTATTTATTTGAGAGACAGAGGGAGAAGGAGAGACTCTCAAACGGACTCCCTGTTGAGCACAGAGCCCAACTTGAGGCTAGATCCCAAGACCTGAGATCATGACCTGAGCCAAAACAAGAGTAGGATGCTAGACCACCGCCCCCAGGAAGACAGCAATTCTTCATCAGCTTCTAAAAGCTTGAAACAAAAACTGAAACAAAAACAAATCCAGAACTCCTCTGGCAGTAACTGGTATTAACAAGACAACCAAAAAATAAATTAGTTTGGATACAGATGTGAACAACAATATTATCAACAGACCTAACGGGGACAAATATACTGCAAATAATGGGGACAACACTGCAAATATACATTATTTTCAAGCACACATAGAATACTGACAGAAACTACCCATACACTGGGCCTCATAAAGTAAACAAACAAATTCAAAGAAATGAAATCACACAGAGCATATTCTTTGACCACAATGAATACAAATGAACAGAAATCAATAGCAAAAATAGGACTAGAATATCCAACAGTGGGAAAGCAAGCACACTTCCAGAGCAGTATCTAAATACCTTTAACATCAAACGGCAATTAACTCGAAGTTCATTATCCATTGGCAAGGTTTAGACTGATTTTTCTCTGATTCATTACCTTGAACTTGCCCCCACTAAAGTTCACCTGAAATCTTGTGTATTCAAGTTTTTAAAAATCTTGCCTTAAATCTCTCAGTGTTTCTGCATATTACAACTCTGAAGAGCTCCACGGCATTTTGCAAATTCAGATATGTCATTAAATTCTACAAGGGGAAACATGTACTAGACAACCATGTCTCACCTATTTCTCTCTATTCAATGTAGTCTCACAGATTCTTATACAAGCTGTAATATACTACATGACAAGCCCCTGTATCCCACAATACCCACCACAAGTTAACTAGGGTTCAGGACTGTAAATGACCTACACTGGACCACTCAGAGTCCTTCCCCAAGGTACATAGATTGGGTACCTAGACTGTTAAGTGCAAAAGTCTGGCATTATGTTTAAGACAGCCACAATAAGAAGCAGTCTTGAGCAAGAGAAAAGCAGCACACACACAGAATAGAGACAACAGGTAAGAATATCTGAAATGTTAGTTTCCAGTTAATTGCTCCTGAGGCTCAGCTTCCTGACTTCATCCTTAAAAGATTTCATTAGACAAACGTGTAGTTGATCTCAAGTAATAACTCTAGGTGACCCAGTGTCCAATTAGTGCTTGAATTTTTTTAAGTCCTAGTTTACTTTTTAAATAAAATCTTTAAAAGCTGGGGGAGGGGACACCTGGGTAGCTCAGTTGGTTAATCATCTGCCTTCAGCTCAGGTCATGATCACAGAGTCCTCGGATCAAGTCCAGCACCCGGCTTCTTGCTCAGTGGGGTACCTGCTTCTCCCTCTACCTGCTCTGCCTGCCACTCTTCCTGCTTGTGCATGTGCTCTCTCTCTCTCTCTGACAAATAAATAAATAAATACTTTAAGTCCTAGTTTACTTTTAATGCCTCCAAATTCAGATGTTCAAGTCTGACTCATTCATGGAAATTCACTGTTTTCTCCAATAACGAAAACAAAACTGTAAAGTTTTTGTATACTGTTGTTCTATATGAACACCTTGCATATGTCCCTCTTTAATCCTAACAAACCCAGAGTCATAGCAAGAACAAATACTACTCATAGCTAACAGAAGAGATTCAAAGGAAATGCATCTGTGCTCAAGTATCTAAAATTGAAATCAGATTAAAACTCCAGTCTTAGACCAATTTTCTTTTTTTTTAAGGTTTTATTTACTTATTTGACAGACAGCAAAAGATCACAAATAGGCAAAGAGGCAGGCAGAGAGAGAGGGGGAAGCAGGCTACCTGCTAAGCAGAGATCCCAGGACCCTAAGATCATGACCTGAGCCGAAGGCAGAGGCCTAACCCACTGAGCTACCCAGGCGCCCCTCAGACCAATTTTCTTATATGATGCCTTTTTTTTTTTTTAAGATTTTATTTATTCATTTGACACAGAGAGAGAGGTCAGATCACAAGTAGGCAGAGAGGCAGACAGAGAGAGAAAGAGAGGAGGAAGCAGGCTTCCTGATGAGCCGGGAGCCCCATGCAGGCCTCGATCCCAGGACCCTGAGATCATGACCTGAGCTGAAGGCAGAGGCTTTAACCCACTGAGCCACCCAGGCGCCCTTATATGATGCCTTTTAAAAGTATAAATTCAGGGGCGCCTGCGTGTCTCAATCAGTTGAGCAGCTGACTCTTGATTTTGGCTCAGAATCCTGAGATCAAGCCCACATCAGGCTCCACACTCAGCAGCGAGTCTGCTAGGGATTCTTTCCCTCTACCCCACCCCACCCTACTCTCTCTCTCTAGATCACTCACTCTCTAAGATAAATACATAAATCTTTTTTTAAAGTATAAATTCATATACATCAAACCCAGTTTGTAATTTTCGATTTGTAACATGCTACATATAACCCTAAGTGAAAAAAATTCAACATTAAGTGATAACACTAGAGTACCACTAAAAATAAGATACCACTCTAAAAACTGTACCAAATAGCATTGCTGAATACACTAAAATCAGTATCAAGAAATCATAAAATTTAGTAGCTTTTCCCACCCTTTATTAAAATTTAAAGGAGAGAAATATTAAGATGAAATACATCTAATACAAAAGCAAGAGAAACAGAACTGAACGAAACCACAGCCACCAAATTTCTGTGTGCAGTCATTTCTCGCCCACAAATAATTAAAAAAATAGCCAAAACAAACTAAAGGGTAGGTAAAAAGAGGAAGTAATGCCAAAACAAAATAGGACAGTTGCATTTGTTCTGGGGAAAAAAGAATCACTAGTAAGAATAAACCAGAAGTGACAAAAGGGTTAAGGAAGATTTCGTTTTATGCTGAGACATCAGCTGGTCCTGGCCCTCTTTTTAAGTGAGTGAGGTGAGCAGATAGTGATGACATTAGAATTCACAGGTAGGATGCAGGTGAGACTCAAAGGAACTCTGGGAGAAAAACCAAACTGGACAAATAACTACAGTGAAAATACTGGAAGCACTTATTACAGAAGAACAACCAAGCCTTCCTTAGGGGAGGCAATATACCTCTCAGGGTACGGAAATATGAAAACTCTTACTGATGAAAAGGTATCTATCTGCCCAGAAGAGAGGGGGGCAGGAAGGCAAAGAGGGCATTTCAGACAGAAAGACAGCTTCAGAAAGGCCCGGGGAGCAGATGAATGAACAAACGAATCAACAGGAAATGGCCATGGCCGGAGAGAAGTCTAAGGGAAGTCTGAAAACACCTCAACAAATGAAATGACAAAAGAAACTCCAAAGATGTAATTTGCACCTAAACTCTGCCAACCAAACTGCATATCAAAGACAATACTGCATAAAGTACTAATATGTCTTTCTAAACAAAATACTCTACAAACTTCTAAATAGTAAGAAAATGAAGGCAAGTTTGTAGAAGCCAATCAAATTCATTTTTTACCTGTTGGACCTCTACCTTGAAATATAGAAAAGAACTGGCCAACTGCTCCCTCCCAGGTAGAACCAGCACTCTGAGTTTGGCTCTGAAGTAAATCCGGCATTTTCCAGGAAGTTTACTATTCAGCCTTATCCAAGTGACAGTGTTACAGCCAACAAATAAGCACAGTTTCTAGTTAACAGGCTGTTTAAATTCAAATAATAATAATTTCAAGTAGAAATATTGTCAAATGGGATGAACCCTCCTTGGAGGATAAAGTATATCCTTGGTATATACTTGGTACCAAGTACCAAGTAGTTTCCATCTGCAGTCCCATACTACAAAATGGGAAAGGCTGGGTTTTTTTTTTAAACTGGTATGATTTTAACTAACACAAAGACTGCACATCACATCTGAATTGTCAGTTTTAAAACTTAACCTAAAAGTTTACAGAATCGAATGAGTAGAGGGTTTATTTTGGAGCAATGAAATGTTCTGAAATTAGACTGTGGCAATGGTTGCACAACTCTGTGAATATATTAAAAACGCTGTAGATTTCAAATGGCTGAATTGTATGGCATAGGAATTATGTATCTGGATAGAGCTACTTAAAAAAAACTGTTTTGCTTTGAAAGTGTTTCCTGCCTTCCAAAGTACTGCATAAAAAGGAAAATTCTAAAGCTGTTGCTTTTAGATCTTCAAATATGTCAGCAAATAAAATGTAACACGCCAGACTCTTCCCAACAGGTACTGAAAGGTACTATAAACCAACTGACATTTTAAAGACAAATAATCATCATTTGTTAAGAATGAAGACTCCTAAAAAAAAAAAAAAGACTCCTATGTAGAATGGAATAAATTTTTATTTTATTGCATTTACTAAACCTGATTGATAATCCAATTTTTTCACTACTTACACATCTTCCTATTCTCTATTCTAACAAAGTAATGATGCCTTTTCTACTTCATGGTCCTTACACTGGTTAGAAAGTCAGTTAACTTTTTCTTGTTTCCCAACAATGACATTAAATACAAAAATAAAATGAAAACCAGAAGTATTTACATAGGAACTGACAACTATATTCCACAATACCTAATACTGGATCAACTTAAGCATTTATTACCTTTTTTAGAGCAAACAAGACAAGAATAATTAAATCCACCATGGATAATATCACTTATCTGTTCCAAAAGAAGTTCTTCTAGGACTCAGAAAGTCCCATGATCCAAATGAAAGTACTAATTTACTTTCTATCAAAACTTTAACAAAACCTGGGCGCCTGGGTGGCTCAGTGGGTTAAAGCCTCTGCTTTCGGCTCAGGTCATGATCTCAGGGTCCTGGGATCGAGGCCCGCATCGGGCTCCCTGCTCAGCGAGGAGCCTGCTTCCCCCTCTCTCTCTCTGCCTGGCTCTCCGCCTCCTTGTGATCTCTCTCCCTCTGTGAAATAAATAAATAAAATCTTATTAAAAAAAAAAACAAAAAAACTTTAACAAAACCTAAAGACTGACCAGCAGATATTCTAGATAGATGTTTGCAGCCCAACTGCACAAAAGGCACTGATGTGTCTTGTGAGGCAGAAATATTGCTTTAAGGAAACTTTAAAATCAACTGTAGTTATACCACCCAAGTTTTTAAACAAAAAACCCAAAACTAGAGCAACCACTTCAAGGATTTATTAATTGGGGCTCCTGGGTGGCTCAGCTGGTTAAAGCCTCTGCCTTTGGCTCAGGTCGTGATCTCAGGGTCCTGGGATCGAGCCTGCTTCCTCCTCTCTCTCTGCCTGCCTCTCTGCCTACTTGTGATCTGATCTGTGTGTCAAATAAATAGAAGAAATCTTTAAAAAAGAAGAAGACAACGACGATGACGAATTTATTATCAGGTTTGGTGCAACCCACTTTAAAAAGGAAAAGAAAGAATGCCTGCTGAAGGAAAAAGAGATTGCCCTGAGGTGAAAAATTTAAAAAAAAAAATCAAAAAATGAAGGTGGGGGTGGGGGGTGAGATAGGACCATACTATTAACTCCAGGGAGGTTTACATTAATGTCCTTAGACTAGAATTCTTTTCTGAGTAACTTTTTTATATTCCTCATACACAAATTAAAAAAAAAAATCTCTGCTCCTGGTTTATTAACTACATGAGATATACCCACACATCTAAAACTCAGGGGCGGGGAACCACATGCCGCATGAACACAAGTCATTTTACACCTGTCCAACAGCAGAATCACCTCTATGTGGAGCACTTCAGAGCAGTGCCTTTACCTACATTTTCTCACATTTAAACCTTTACAATGGTCACACTGGTTTTTTGGAGGGAAGGGAAGAATTGAGGCGACACCAAGGCCAAGACTTACTAGTTGGGATATGGCAGTGCCAGGTCTTACTAAGCTACTCAATTACTTAACCAAGGGGCAGCCTCTCGCCAATGGTATTTACCTCCCACTGGGGAGGCAGACAACAGTAACACTGGAGAGTACTGGGAGGAAAATTATGCAATCAGTAGAGAGAATAAAGGAGGGGGGACTACAGACAGAACAAGGCAGAAGCTAATGTGCCTACCCAAATTCCATCTATCCCACACTCTTCCCTGCTAAAAGAATCCCGCCATATAGGGGGTACAAATCCCTTCACCTCTGAGGAAGGTAGCTACTCCCTGGCCCTAAGGGATGAGTCATGATTGGGCCACAGCCAGTATTTTTTCTCAAACTGTAAGAATAGAGCCCTGAAATCAATTTAGACCAGGGGTTCGTAATCAGGAGTTCACGAACATGGATTGAAAAAAATAATTTCACTAGCCTCTAATTTGAAATTTAACATTTCCTTCTATCCTGGATAGGCAACAAACCACAGCATTATTGGCAGTACCTTTGGCTTTGCACCAAGAGAAATCACAGATATTATCCTATCACATTACAATTGTTGCAGATACCTCAAAATATCATTTACACCCATCACTGCTTTGAACGGCTGCTAGATCGTGTTATTGAAAGTGCTAATAAAGAAATGTATTACTTTATTACCATATACTAATTTAACAGTTTAAAAACTAGATTTGATATATGATATATGGGAGTCTTGTCTTCTGCAATTATTTTAGGAATTTAAAATTATTTTGAGGGGTCCACAGCTTAAGACTGTGAAAGGATCCACACCACAGAAAAGGTTAAGAATTCTCAGACTTCAGGGCGCCTGGGTGGCTCAGTGGGTTAAAGCCGCTGCCTTCGGCTCAGGTCATGATCCCAGGGTCCTGGGATCGAGGCCCACATCGGGCTCTCTGCTCAGCGGGGAGCCTGCTTCCTCCTCTCTCCTCTCTCTCTGCCTACTTGTAATCTCTCTCTCTGTGTCAAATGAATAAATAAAATCTTTAAAAAAAAAAAAAAAAGAATTCTCAGACTTCAAAGGTCATGACCAGAAGTTTTAAATGAAATGGAGAATGGCAGCATGCCTAATGCTTAAGTACTGACATTTACATCAGTTACATTCACATTTCTACACATATCCGGTGAAGCAAAGTAGGGCATTTCTTATCATGGATTCAAGATCAAAAGAATTTAAAAGCCAGGCGTTTAAACCTATATTCATATACCACCACCTTTACTTATTTTTTGCGAGGGTTAGGCCCTAGCTCTCCCAAATAAGAGGTATGGTGAAGTATGCCGAGCATCCTTCAGGAATACTTTCGCTTTCTGAATTAAAAAAAAAAAAAAAAAAAAGGCCTGGCTGACTTAGTTGGTAAAGCATGCAACTCTTGATCTTGGGGTTATGAATTCAAACCCCACATTGGACACAGAGCTTACTTTAAAAAAAATTTTTAAAAAAACCACCTTCTTTGCCTTCCTGCCTCCAACGTGATGGACTCAATGACTTCAAGCCATGACAGAACTATCTGGTCATCTAGGAGAACCACTTGCTGAGAGCGGCAGAGCGGAAACAGTGTGACCCCTGCTGGAACCACTGTGTACCTGAACCACGTTATATGAGGAAAAAGAAACCCTGATCTGTTTAAGGTCCAGTTAATCAAGTTTTCTATTATTCGCAGACAAAATGTTCCTATCATAAAAAGGAATTATTCTGGATAAGGTAGCCAAGAAAGGCACCTTTGAGGGATAACATCTGAGCCAAGACCTCATGAATGAGGAGACAGATACGTAAGATCTAGAAGAGCATTCCCAGCAACAGGGGGGAGCTACTAAAAGGTACAAGAGATAACGTCAGAGAGGTGGGCAAGAGCCAGAACAGAGAGAAGTCCTATGGAGCATTCTAATTCTTTCACCCAATGCTATGAGCACACACACCTCCCTCTCTCTCTCTCTCTCTCTCACACACACACACACACAGACACACACACACACACACACACACACACACGAACGTTTTCCAAGTTAATACAAAGAGACAGAGTCCTCTCATTTAAAAACTGGGCTTTAGGGGCGCCCGGGGGGCTCAGCCAGTTAGGCGTCCGAATCTTTATTTCATCTTGGGTTGTGGTCTCAGAGTCATGAGTCTGAGCCCCGAGTCAGCTCCTCGCTGAGCGTGAGGCCTGCTTAGGATTCTCTGCCCCTCCCACCCCGCCAGCAAATACGTGCACTCTAAAAAAATGAAAAATAACACAGTAAATTAAAACTTGGCTTTAGGTACAAAGCTGTTCCTTGAAACATTATTAATAGGTTTTTAAAACTCTGACAAAAGAATTAGAAAGGTTGAATAAATTATGGTAAAGTAAATATAAAGCAAACAATAAAGAGTAACAAAATAGGAAAATGTTCATCATATAATAGTACTGGGAAAAACATAATATGGACCCATTTTTATTAAAACAAAAGCTAGAAGAAAACACAAAAATGTCTATACCATCCGGTAGAGATTTGTCAGGTAGGGCGCCTGGGTGGCTCAGTGGGTTAAAGCCGCTGCCTTCGGCTCAGGTCATGGTCCCAGGGTCCTGGGATCGAGGCCCACATCGGGCTCTCTGCTCAGCGGGGAGCCTGCTTCCTCCTCTCTCCTCTCTCTCTGCCTNGCCTACTTGTAAAATCTCTCTCTCTGTGTCAAATGAATAAAAAAAAAAAAAAGATTTGTCAGGTAAAGAGATTATGGATCAGTTCTTAATTTTCTCTTCATGTTTTTCTTTATTCAAGTTTTAACTATCACTCAGTCTGTACTTTATAATCAGAAATAAATGCCTCAAAAATTAAAAGTTGCTCACTAAATGCAATGTGGCGTCCTGGATGAGATCCTGGAACAGAAAGGCACTAAGTGAAGAAAACTAAGGAAATCCAAATAGTGTATAAGCAGTAATTATGTATCAATCCTGGTTCATTAGCTGAGTCAAAAATACACTAATGTTAAGATCTTAACAAAAGGGAAACTGGGTGAGGAGTATAGGGTAACCATCTCTGCACCTTTTCTTAATGAATCTAAAACTACGCTTTATTTATTTTTTTTTAAAGATTTTATTTATTTATTTGACACACAGAGAGAGATTACAAGTAGGCAGAGAGGCAGGCAGAGAGAGAGGAGAGAGGAGGAAGCAGGCTCCCCGCTGAGCAGAGAGCCCGATGTGGGCCTCGATCCCAGGACCCTGGGATCATGACCTGAGCCGAAGGCAGCGGCTTTAACCCACTGAGCCACNTACGCTTTAAAGCAAGATTTTTTTTTTAATATTTAAGTCCACTTACCTCACACTCTTCGAGCAGGCAAAAGTACAGATCATAGGAGTCATCACTAAGGAATGGCAGGCAAAGGCAGAGAGAACATTTAGGAAGAGAGAGAGATTGTATGTTCAAAGTTAAGGGCCAAAGGTTTTGTACAATATGTCTGCCGGGCACACAACAGGCCCTCGCTTGTTGCAGAATAAGGCTCTCACTTACTTTACTATTTTCAGAAACAAGAGGTTTAAAGGATCTTTTTTAAAGGCCTTATTGATACCCTCAACTAAGCAGAAAAGTGCTGAGAATATACCTTTTAAAATATCTTTAAGCTACCAGAATTAACACTTTCTTAAAGCCATGGGATGCAAGGCTTCTAGGCAGTAATTATGCGACTCAACACATTAAAAGCTGGGAAACACGGTGGGACACACAGAGTACCTAAACATACAAGGCCAACCAGTAAGGAAGGGGCAAGGCTCACTCACTATACAAAGCAAATTAAGTACCCTAAAAAGCAGGCCATTTCGGAGTGTCTAACCGCCAATAATAATGTTCACTAATGATGGCCTACAGTCAGGCACAAAACGCATTCCCAATCCTCTGAAAAGTCAACACGTGTGTAATGATACTGGTAAAGAGCCACGTGAAAACAAAAATGTGTTCACTACGATGACCATTTTTCAGTAGATTTTACATGTATTTCTTTAAAAAAAAAAAGTTCTGTGTTTTTAAGCCTTTTATTGAGTAAAAAACTTTTTTTTTAAAGATTTTATTTATTTATTTGACGGGGGCGGGGGGGGAGGGGAGAGGCAGGCAGAAAGAGTGGGAGAAGCAGGCTCCCTGCTTAGCAGAGAGCCCAACACTGGCCTCCATCCCAGGACTCTGGGATCATGACCTGGGTCAAAGGCAGACAGTTAACCTACTGAGCCACCCAGGTGCCCCTAAAAAAAAAAACTTTTAAAAGAGAAAACAGATGGGCGCCTGGGTGGCTCAGTGGGTTAAAGCCGCTGCCTTCGGCTCAGGTCATGATCCCAGGGTCCTGGGATCCAGGCCCACATTGGGCTCTCTGCTCGGCAGGGAGCCTGCTTCCTCCTCTCTCCTCTCTCCTCTCTCTGCCTGCCTCTCTGCCTACTTGTAATCTCTCTCTGTGTCAAATGAATAAAAATTAAAAAAAAAAAAAAGAGAGAAAACAGATTTATCCTCTAACGATAAAATAAAAAAAAAACTTGACCTTAGAACTAGATAAAGGGAATACAGGATATTCTTTATACTATTTTAACTACATTTTTATAAGTCTGAAGTTGTATCAAAAAAAAACTTAAGCCATATCATACACTTTATTGAAACTAATAGTAGTCAAAAAGGCTATAATTGGCAATGACAGAACATGTGAACCTGGATCAAATACAGATATTTTCCCCAAAAAAACTTTTCAAAACACTTAATGTTAGTCCAGGTCAGGGATATTTTTCCTTTCAATCTTTAAAATGTCATTTTAATTGTCCATTAAATTTACTAACACCTACATTATGACATCTGAAAACAATAAATTCACACACTGTTGACTGTAATTTCATACATTTACAGCAACTGTGAAAATAACTCATTTAAAAAGAACTATTATATGGTTCTTTTATATAGAGTAAAAGCTACTATTAAACTCCTTCTAGGAGTCAATACCCTAATCAAAAAACTGTAATATAGCAACTACCATTTGATCACCTCACCGGGAACAAGGCACTGGGCTTAGCACTTCTTTCTAACTAAAAACTCAAAAGAATCCTATAAAGTATGATTTTTCTATACTTTACACCTTAATAAATTGCCCAAGATCAAACGACCAGGAAACCAGAACCCAAATCCATCCTGCTGATGAGTCCACCCACCCATACTGTCAAACAATCTCCTTCAACCCTACAACTCTACCACCCAGGGAATTCCAAAACTTTACCAGAGAACTCCATATTCTCAAATCTGTCTTTTTAGCAAGACTATCAACAAAGGAAAAGCTTTCTCTTAAAAAGAATGGTCATTAACAATAATTATGCATGGAGCACTTATCCCTTGCCAGCCATTGTTTCAAAGTTTTACAGAGTAACCAACTTAATCATCACAACAAACCTAAAATAGGTATTATTATCATTCCCATTTTACAGATGCAAAAACTGAAGCCAAAGTAAAGTGACTAACCCAAGGTCACAAAGTTAATTGTATCAGAGCCAGGGTTTAAGTTAAATCCCAGTCTTTGCTCTTAGACACTTACACCAAATTCCTTTATCACTTAAACATTATGACATTATCTTTTAAGACATACAGATGTCATTTCTAAATCATGTGAATCAAGCAAAGGCAGCAAGTAATACTCTGGGGCAGGAGTTAGCGAACTGTGGCACACAGGCCAAACGACCACCACTTCCTTTTGCAAATAAAGTTTTATTAAAATAAAGGCATTGGCTGCTTTTGCCCCACAACAGCTGAGTAAGTAATTACAACAGAGACTGACTACATGACCTGCAAAGCCAAAAACATTTGCTGTCTGGCACCTTATAAAAAAAAGTTTGCTGACCTGGGTTCTGAAAGACAGTGTATTAGCCTTCCTCTAAACCACCCAAATTAATGCACATTTTTTTTCCTTCATCACTATAAATAAAAACAACAGCAGCTACCATTCAAGTATATACTACTTATGCAAGATCCTCACAACAACCAGTTTTATACAAAAGAAAACTAAGCCTCAGAGGGTTAAATGACTTATCCAAGATCACATACCTAGCATAGGGAAGATCTTGTTTAAATCAGAGTTTCTGGCTTCAAGGCCCATATCCTTTGTATAGGGCTCTGCCTTCAAAATACATAAATGTGGATAGCCGTGAAAAAGCAAAACTGTTTACGAAAACTGACTAAAGTTTCATGATAAAAATCCAACTTTAAAAAGAAAAATGTTCATGTAAATGTATGCACGGATATTAATTGGCTCATACTTTTATCTTACTTTCCATTATACTATATTATTCTAATTGGGGTTATGAATGACCCAGAGATACTCAAAGCAAAGCAAGAATATGGTATATTCTCCCTATGTAAAGTTATGGGGCAAAAAACTCACTTAAATAAACACAGAAAATAAACACAGCATCTAGAATGTGTTTACTCAGTACAATTAACTCTCCTTGGCCACTGAAAAATTCTACCCTCTTCTGAAGCCGACTTTCATCCACCCTCATTACACTTCTTGTCTGGAATGTCCAACTCTCTTCTATTTACCCACTTACCTATCCATCCCCAGCCCACCTACCTCCCCATTTCCCATCCCTCCTTCCAGGAAGACTAACCTATGTACCTGTGAGCCAAGGGAAGGATTCAACAGACGTTGGTTGCTGCTGCCACTCAAAGAACCTCTTCTTCTTATTATTATCCCAGTCATCTCCCACACCCCTAGACTGGTCTACATCACTGTTAGATTATTATTATACATATTCATAGGGACAGCCAAATCAGAAAGATAACAAGGAACTGAATTTAGAATTAAATGTGATCAAGTATACATGGATGAAGATAACTATACTGAGAAATATCTGAGTAATATGTTTACCATATTCTGTTCCTAACTGCTAGTCACCTCATAAGACATCTGAATAATGTCTTAAAATTCAATTTAAGAGTTTTTATGATTACTTTTGTTTCCAAATTTATCTCCTTCCCTAATGAGACTATAAACTCAAGGCCAACAACCACATCTTACAAAGCTTCCTAATCCCAAATCTTGATTTAGGACTTTAAGTATTCAAAAAGATCTATAATAATAATACCATTTGCTTATTACTTATATACAAATTCTACGTCCACTGCTAACTTCAGACTACCTACGCTGAGAGCACCAACATCTTACATGAGTATTTTTCTAGGTCTGAGTATTGCTAATGCAATTCAAACAACACCTCTAAAAGATAAATGCAGCAGTTGCTGAAACCAGCCTAATTCCTTCCTCTGGACCATGACTCTAATATTGAACCGTGAAACAGACATAATTGCAGAATGTCTTTTTAGAACCATTGTTTTACTAAGTCTCTGCCTATATGTTCCCTAAAAGAACTACAGATTAAGCCATTCCTAACTTTAAAACTCTTAATATGGAAACTGCCCGAATCCTTTACTATCGAATCCTTTACTATCGCATTAAAAATTTAAACTCAGCAGGCGCCCTGTAAAAAGTTCTAAGTATCTCTAAATATAGTAAACTCTGAAAAGTTAATTGTGCATTATGAATCATCTTATTTTTCTTTTTTAGTAACAAGAAAGAACACGCTGAATGGAAGTAAACGCTTAAGTTGAAGGTCCATCTGACAGAAAAGAAAACATTGCTATTCCACCAAACATTAAGTTTACCAATTCCTTAGTTGACTCAAGAACTGTGAATTGCATATTATTTAAAACTAGTGCCACAATGATGATCCCAAATGATGGTTAACTATCTCTTCCATAACTCCCTTCAGAATACTTAGTTTGTATAACGAGAAGATACCTGGAGAATAAATGGCCTGGCCTAATATACAGGCAGCTGAAAAGTAATACTAGCTGGTTCAAAGAGGCAGAAGCAGATTATCTTACAGCGCTGCACCAAAGGCTGAAATTCCCCAAGTCTTACCTCATAGCAGCAACTGGAAGGGCAAACTTTTCAAAAGAACGGGTGAAGAGTAAAGTAAAAAAAGAATGAACTCTGCAATTAACAGTCTGTTTTTCTAAGAAAAGTATTTAGAGGTCAAGATGTGTAAATGAACACTGAAGTTCCTAATGACAGTTGAGAAATAATTAGGAAACTAGTCTGATCACAAAGCTAAGAATGACTGAAATCTTCTCAAAACTCGGCCTAATTGTTGCCATCTACTGGGAGAAAGGCAGAAATGCTTGTAGGTCTGGGATGGAAGGGTAGACTTTAAGTCTAATTCCCTTTTGCAGCTAGGCTGCTTTCCCTAGGTGGACACAAGACAAGGAAACATGTGTTTAATAAAAGAAAAACTAGGAAGCTGCACCAATGCCTTGAATTAAAAGCCACTCTTGTTGGGGCGCCTGAGTGGCTCAGTTGGTTAAGCACCTGCCTTCAGCTCATGATCCCAGGGTCCTGGAATCGGTCCCACATCCGACTCCCTGCTCAGCTGGGAGCCTGCTTCTCTCCCTCTCTGCCTCTCTCTGTCAAATAAATAAAATCTTTTAAAAATAAAATAAAAAAAAAATAAGACACTCATCTCTTGTAGTAATAAAATACATAGCCTTCACAAACGTTTTTATTCCAAAGTCCACGAACCCCCACAAATTTTGTGCTCTACAGCTTTAATAGGTGTAAGGCATGAACTTGCACTAACTGCTAACATCTCTATTTCCACATAAGAATAAAATGAATTCAAACTGCAATTAGCAAAGTCTACAAGAATACTCTATAAACAAAAGCTGCTGTAAGAAAACTAAATATTACTGCTAGCAGACTCCTGAATGAAGTATTTATTCTCTAATTAGTTGCCCTTCAGCCACCAGCTAACCTCGTTTTCTAATTTTGAAATCCTGTTTTGTGTGCTTTTATAAAAGTAACAGGGATAACAAACAGTCTACTATGACATCAACCAGAGTGCTAGGCAAATATTTTACTAAGATATTTAACTTGATTAAACAGGTAATATTGGGGAACCTGGGTGACTCAGTTGGGTTAAGCGTCCAACTCTTGATTTTGGTTCAGGTCATGATCCCCACATCAGGCTCCATGTTCTGCAAGGAGCCTGCCTGAGATTCTCTCCCTGCCCCCACACCCCCGCCCCCGGGAATAAAAAAACAACAACAGGTAACATTAACTTGCACTTTCAAAGTATACAAATACTGGGATGCCTGGATGGCTGACTCAGTCGGTTAGGCATCCTACTTCAGCTGTGGTAGTGATCTTGGGGTTGTGGAACCAAGCCGCACGTTGAGCTCCCCACTCTTGGGGCTCCAGAATCTAATGCAGATTCCGCACTCATGAGCTCTCTCTCAAACAAAATGAATATATATATATATTTTTTTAAGTATGTAGGGGCGCCTGGGGGCCTCAGCTGGTAAGCAGCTGCCTTTTGCTCAGGTCGTGATCCCAGGGTCCTGGGACTGAGCCCCGTGCCCAGCAGGGAGCCTGCTTCTCCCTCTCCCTCTAACCCCCACCCCACTCGTGCTCTCACTCACACTCTCTCTCAAATAATAAAATATTTTTTTTTAAATTACATAATACTTAAGCCACAACTGCTTTTCTTTTTTTTTTTTTTTAAAGATTTTATTTATTTATTTCACAGAGGGAGAGAGATCACAAGGAGGCAGAGAGGCAGACAGAGAGAGGGGGAAGCAGGCTCCCTGCTGAGCAGAGAGCCCGATGCGAGCCTCGATCCCAGGACCCTGATCATGACCTGAGCCGAAAGCAGAGGCTTTAACCTACTGAGCCACCCAGGCGCCCCACAACTGCTTTTCTTAAAACATTGTGGGGTTTTTTTACTGCATTCGATGCTTAGCAGAAGTTTCCCTTATAAAGATGGGTGACATTACTGAGGAACTCACAAAAAAAATCATGTATTAATTTTCAAACAGTACTCTGAATTAAAAAAAAAAACTGAATAAACAATAGATGAGTGTGTTAAGACAAAATGACTGCCAGCTTCCACTAAAAGGGGAAGAACACTATGACTGAACAGAGGAGAAACAGGAGTCATTTAGACAGCTCCTGCCTATTTAACACAAGTATTACAACTACGAAGTAGGGAAACTAAGCAAGAAGTTTTACCTCTACTGCTTCTTTCACCCCAAAACTTACCATAATAACCCCTTATACAGTCCTAGAAAGGGAAGCCATTTCATAAAAGATACGATCTAAATAAGATCTAAATCTTTTTCTTTGTAGATCATTTACAAATTAAATATTTCTGTACACTTTTTTCATGTTGTCACGGCCTATTCAGGAATCAAGACTAAACCCAGCATGTCTATTTGTTAAATCTAATTTCTTAATTTCTTCCATTTAAGAACCTCAATCATCTCAGCCTGATTTCCTATTTCATAGAGGTGGACCCTCTCAAAGAGCCAGTTTATCTGACCATCAGACCCTTACCTCAATTACACCTTTTTAAGCTCCCCATCCTTCTCTCTACCCAAAGGAGGCCAGTTCAAGTCCAGAGACTGGAAGTCTCTCCATGAAGTCTTCCTCAACCTAGTGAACTTCAACCTAGGACTGAATCTCTCTCTAAACTTCTGAGTACCTACGTGTGTAAAACTCAACTTTGTACCTAACAATATGCACAATGTTCAATGTTGTGTTCTACTGTCATAGTTTGAACTCATCTAAAATAAAGTACCACATCTCTTCAACATAAAAGATCTCATTTTATACATCTATTTCTTTAAGATTTTATTTATTTATTTGAGAATGACAGAGAGAGCATGAGGGGGGAAGGTCAGAGGGAGAAGCAGACGCCCTGCTGAGCAGGGAGCCTGATGCGGTACTCGATCCAGGGACTCCAGGATCACAACCTGAGCCAAAGGCAATCGCCCAATCTTAACCAACTGAGCCACCCAGGCGCCCAATCTCCTACTTCTCAGCATTTTTCAAGAGGGTATGGAACCAGAAATGCACATGCATTAGTTGCTGAGGAAATATTTGCAAAAGGAAGGCACTTCCAACAATTTATTCAGTAAAGCCAAATTTCATGCCTTAATTTATCAGTTTCTTGATTTAGATTCTTGTATCAGGTTTTCTAAATGTAGAAAACCTGTATTTAGAATAGCCACAGGATACTTCTCTATGCTAAACACTATATCATATATAGTTACCAAGTAAGTTCAACAAGGTAAGTGATTTTCAACTAAATGAAACCACGGAACTCAGGACAAGAACCTTCTGTATTCCTCCCAGCAGAGACCCGGCACGCAGTAAGCACTAGATAAATATGTATTGATAAATACGTTTTTACCTGCTAGTAAACATAATTCCCAAATGCTAAACCTAAGGTAACAAAGTTAGTAAAATAGTCTAGTGCCTTAACAATCCCTCAAATGGGAATGTTCAGGAGCTTAATTCTGCAAAGTTTATATTCTAGCCTCCTACACTCAGCTACCAAACCCTGAGAAATGAAAATAAGCAAGCTGACAGAAACTATGGCAAATGGTGCTAATATTATTTCACAATATAGTTCCTCAATGTGTCACCAAAGCACACTCTGTCACCGCCATGTACAGTGCAGGTCAGGAGCCTTGTGCCAGCCACCACGGCAACTGAAGAATGAGAGCTTTATCGCCAAGAAGCCAAAGATCTAGTTAAGAAGAAGTAAGCGACTAATTATGTAAAACAGATGGTGAGAGCAGTAACTAAAACGAATAAGACGTTATGGAAGGGAGAAGTGAGGAGTAGAATTCTTACAGGAGGTACTGGAAAAAAGTGAAGCGTGTATCTGTAGCTACAAGAGACACAAGATGAGGGAAGGGTGTCGATCCAGGAAGACTAAACAAGGTCCAGGCAAGGAAGCTGAAGTTCCTGGAGTGTGCTCAGAGAGGACCAAGCAGCTAATCTGACTGCATGCAGCAAAGGGTGCAAAAACGGACAAGATTACAACATACTAGGACACAGCAGAAGTTACAGCACGTTCATGTATTTACTATTTACAAGGCAACTACAAGCACTAGGTTTTCAGGAAGATTAAAAAAAGAGGCGGGGGGGGGAGGCCCTCCATATGATCTCCATGAACCTGCTCTCTAAGGACACAAAGCAGCTTAAATTACAACTCAACAGTGAATTTCAGACAGACTATCTGTAAAAACTCATTTTGGGTTTCCAGGGCATCACAGATGTTTACCAGTATAAGGACTTCAAATTGAGTTAATCGGACCTCAAGAAGATACAGTACAAGGTACATCTATTTATTCAGAATGCTGCCCACGGGTGGAATGAGTAGGAGTTTTGAAGTCAGGGTAGAACACATTGGTTATGACAGCCAACAAGTTGATTAAAATACACATTGAAATGCTGTAACTTTAAGTCTTGAAGACTTGCTGACAGACACTTCGGCTTAAAAATAGCCTTCAGAATCCACATATGGGTAATAACATTGTATTTATAGAAATAAATAAATCCTTTCTAAAAAAGAAACAAAGAAACTGAACAAAAATGCTGTATAAAACTCAACTGCATACTTAACTACACGCATCATATCAAAATATATTTGGGGCCTCAGTGTGGAATTTAAATGATCAACTATTATATGTAACTAAAGGATGATTAAAGACTGAAATGGCTCGTCATTTTTTTAATACGTGACTTAAAGTAACTCGTAGTCTCTAAAACACATATCCAACAGATTAAAAAGAAAACCCCAACTTTTTCAGCATAAGTATGATTTTACCTAAAAATCAGTTAGGATTCAAAAAGTCAGAACAAATAAAACATTAAACTGTTACAAATTATTTTCACTTACACCAATATTTTATTCTCATAAAACCTGTTCTTTTAATAAGCAAAGATTCCTCAATATAGGCCAGACACTGCGAGAGGGATTAAAAAGGGGGAAGACAAGACTTAAAGGAATTCATAATCAAGCAAGGAACACAAACATATTCTCAAAGACTTTCATGTCTACATATAACAGAAGTATGTTCTAGGTAGAAGGATGTTAACAAATGAGGCAATAGTCAATGCTGCAATGAACCAGTGAGGAAGGGCCCTGTGTTCCAATCTAGCTTTGTAGCCTAATCTCCTAAACACAGTGTCTAGCATACAAATGACAAACCTAGGTTAGGTGGCAATAACCACACTTCCACTTAGGCACTTGAAAGTCAAAGGTTAACTATTCGTCCAAGGTCACAAAGACAGAAAAGGCAGTCAAGACCACTACCCAAGTCTTCTACCTTCAAATCAGATGTTCGCTCGAACAAAGAATGCTGTTCTCTAATGAAAGGACAGAGTGGCAAGTAGGTTTTTTTTTTCCACTCTAGACCACTAGACTTTTTAAATCAAGCAGAGCTGCAAAACTATTACCAATAGCTTCTGCACGCTCAAAACAGGTTAAGTCTGAATAATGGACAAATTCCTTTTTTTTTTTCTTCTGCCCTACCCGCTTTAATGAAACTGTTAAGAATCACAACCAAAATCTGAAAGGCCTCAGAGAACTCTGAAGCAGACTCATCACAGCCCAGGAAACAACTTCTCTTGCCCAGAACCTAAAATCAGTAAGTCAGGGTATTAGATTTAAAGAACTGCATTGTTAAAAATCCAGGACACTGGCCAAGTTAAATTTTACTTAAAAATCAAGAGACTGGTTCAGCATCAGTACAGTTACCTATTTACCGTAACAGAGAGCACCCACTGTGTGTCAGAGTCACCCAGCAGACCAGGGAGCGATTAGAGAGAACTGCTAGGGGTGTAGGCCTTCGAGAAATCTGTACGAGCAGAAATCTGTATGAGCGATACAAAGGCACTAAAAGAAAACAGAGAGAAGTAAGGCTAATATTACATGTTAAGAACTACAAGCACCAGGATTATGTAACAATCTATAGATTCTATTTATTGTGTAATATCCATCAACTAACTTCTTTCTTACTCTTCCACCCTTTCCAGGCACTCGATGGCACGGCAGTCAGGAAGACACGAAGAGGCTGTGATCACAGAACCAAATAGCATCTTGAGGAATCTGCTGAGGCTAAGAAACTTTCCAAGCGGGAAGACTGGTTGCATAGTCAGCAAGACTAGGCTAACATTACTGGTTTGGAGCGGGAAGGAAAAATGGGTATTATTTTCAATCAGGCATACGAGTGCACCTTCATGCAAAACACAGTGATGATACAAGATAATCCTTGACTTCAAGAAGCCTATAATCCAGTCCGGGAAACAAAAGCAACACATGTCAACAAATTTAGCACTCTAATCCCAAAATGGAGCTTATTTAGATAACCAAGAAACAAAAAGGAAAGGTCATGGGGTATAAATTTTTGAGGAAGTGACATGAAGGGGTGAGTTGAAGTGAACCGAAATGGTTTAAATAAAGGAAAAGTACATGTCACTGGCAGTAGCAAGAACATGAGTGAAGAGGAAAAGCAACAAACAGGTTGCTTTTTCAACTTGAGTCCGCTGAATTACCTCAGCAAACAGAAAAATAAAGGGGCAACTGATATATTTGCTCAGAAAGATCCTCACCCACCCACTTACAAGAACTAAAAAAATAGTAATAATAAACAAACAAAAAAATCCCTCTAAATCCTGTAAAGAAAACAGATTACAATTTGGCAGTACTTTCCCTTAATGGAAATCTCTGATATTAGAAAGTCTATTTCATAAGAGCCACAGACCAGAACAGGTACATGTTATCAATAATATAAATGTAAAGAAATTTCTCTAAGCATGATTAACACATTTATTCAGTAGGAGGTATGGTGAAAAAATATCTACCATGCTGATGCAAAAAATAATAATAATTGAAAAGAAAAACAGAAAATTGGGTCCAAGTTCCACTACCAAAATTAGCAGCAGTTTCAAAATATAAGTTTACTGTAACTTCATATCTGCAACCTACCTTACATCAAGGTCACCCCCCAACACAACCACTGGTGAGAAGCTGTGTTTTTAATGACCTCAAAATTGCTAATATAATCTTCTAAAACTAATGATAATATATTACACTTATTTAGCAGTTCGTAGTTTTTCACACCCTTTATATCCACTGAGTCTCAAAAGCACCCAGTGAGGTAAAACCGTGGTTACCCATCCCTATTTTACAGATAAAATAACTGCAGACCAGGGACGCCTGCAAGGCTAGGTGGCCTGGGATGGAATCTACTTCTCCCTCTGACCCTCCCCCATGCTCCTACTTGAGCTCTCTCTCTCAGATGAAAAAACCAAAAAAATCAAAAAAAAACACAAAACAATAAATAACTGGAGACCAGATAGGGTAAGTGAATAAGTCAAGGTCACACAGCTAGTAACCGGTAGTGTGTGAATTCCCAAGCCATTTTTTTTGTCTTTTTGCTGGGATGATGTACTTACAATAGGATCATAAAATCTTATCTAGATAACATAAACCCAGTAATCTTAAAAGTTAGAACAGAAAGGTAAATATTCAAATTTACTTTGCTAGGTGAAAACACTGATTTTATACTGGCTCAGCATCCCCTTAATTTTTAAAATAATTATTTTAGCTTAGCAGCTTCTGGAACTCTAACTGCCAAAAAGTATTCTAAAACTTTTAGAAAGTAAATGAAAAACTAAAACAAAAAGCCTGTTCACTGACACAAACTAAACAATAACCATCAATCAGCTCAGCAGACTTACAAACCACTCAAACTCCTTAAAAACTGGGACTCGGATAGAAACAATGATAACGCTAACTACCTTCTACACTAATTACACGGCAATTCTTAAATCCTTATGGATATTGGCACATTCATAGAAAAGCAGATGTGGACAAAGCCCACAAACTCCAACCGTGTTACTATGTTCTCTTAAGCGTAAAATAAATAAAATAAAAACTCCCCAAACAATCTCACAAAGATGATGTGAAAGCCACACTAATTCACTAATGTTGCTGGGCCTGAACATGGAGCAGGGTTGTTTCAAAAGAAATTTTGTTTACTTTAGAATTCACACTCAATATTGATCTCTTTGCATAATGAAAATAAACCTCAATAAAACCATCTGCAACTGTCTCTAAACCTGATAATGCCATTCCTCAACCTTAAACCTGCCCCCCCCAGTAAATGCAAGACACACACACACACACACAGGCCTCATATATAGGCCTCTTGCCTTTTTCCCCAACAACTAGGACCTTTGTTCCAAGCGTCGGTTTTTTGCCTCCACTCAATAGCTCTTTCAACTTTCTACCCTATATTATTTTGTTTTGTTTTGCTTTTAGAGAGGAGACCCTCAGCCTCAACTTTCTGGGTCTTTAAAAAAACGAAAGGCCAGAAATATCTACAGAGAGCCTGGAGACGAACACAAAGTTGAACACAGCACTGAAGGGCCTACAAAACGGAGGAAAGCCCGGGGATCGGGTGATTTGGCAGCCCGGGCAAGATCCGGGGAAGGCCGACTAGGGAAGCCGACAGCAGGGGAGCAGTGAGACGTCCACTCAGAACACATGCACTGCGCCAAGAAACGGACCCCCGCCCCCCCCCACACGAACGTTTACTCACTGACACGGTCCCTCGGTCAATTAACTAACGAAGCAATTAAAGTCTACCCACCGCCAGACCCGATGCTTCAGCTACACGTCCCCAAAGTAAAACGGCATTATCAAAAACAAACGAACCTGTCTTCAGGGCTTAGGAGCGGCCCCTTCCTTTCTCTCCTGACCACACAAGGGTAACCAATTGCCTCCCGTCCCCCCAGCACTTCGAATGGGTTCAGTTATTTCCTCCCGATGTGCATGTGTTTTTAGATCTTTATTCATCTTTTTCCCTGTGGCAGATTAAGGATTCCGGGTACTCTGAGGAAGAAAGCGCCACGAAGGACAGGATGTGGGATTTTCCAACCTTCGTTATTTGAACTCCCCTGTAACTTGTTTCGGAACTAGAACCCCACTCGCCACGGCGAAGGATGGAGGAGAGGGTGAACTGAACGGACAAACGATATAATGGGTTTTATGTAATCCACATATAAATAAATTAATCGCCTGACTCGCTCTGAATGCTAATACGAGTGGAGTGACAACTGGTCCACCTCCCTCCCGAGTCCTGGACCCCCACCCCCGATTTCCACTCTGATCGATTGAGAAGCCGGCTCTGCTCTTCTCAGTCAAGTTTCTCGGCCTCTTTTCCAGCCCCCCCTGCACGCCCGTCTCTTCGTCATCCTCACTCAGCCTCAACTTCCCACGGCTGAAGAAACTGCCCGGCGCAGACCCCGTCTCCGGCCTCGCCCGCCCACAACCCTCCCCCCTTGGCAGGAAACCCCTTACTGCGGTCTAAAGTCACTCCGGCCTCTCCCTCCTCTGACCCTCGCTTCCCACAACTGTTGTCACTCGAGCTGCTCCCTAGTTTCCATTTCCGGGCCGTCCCCGGCCCCGGAGCCTCCTCTCTCCCGGTTTCCGGGCCCCCCATCCCATTTCCGGGGAACCCTTGCCGTCTTCACACCCCCCACCTGCACTTCCGGCCCCCCACTTTCTCGCTTCCTAGACGCCCTCCAAGCTCCAAAGCCCACTTCCGGCCCCCCC
>LNAC01000115.1:1435622-1475062 GCA_002007465.1 Ailurus styani
AGCAGCCAAAGTCTCCGGTCCGGACTCGGTGGCGCGGCAGTAACTTCCACTCGCTCCCCCCACCCCCCCCCGGCGGCGGCGGCGGCGGCGGCTCCTCGGGTCCCTTCAATTATCAGCTGAGCCGCAGCACCGCGGCCGGCGTGCGCCTCCGCCCGCGCCGCCTCCCTCCCCGCCCGTTCCAACACCCTCCGGGAACTACTTTGCCCGCCGGCCCCGGCCGACGAGCTCGTCCGCAGGAAGGGCCCCCTGCCTACTCGCGGCCCATCACATCGCCCCTCCCTCCCCCACCGCCCGGAGCGACTCTCCCAGCCGCCCGAGATCTCCTCCCGATCCCTTCGAGGGACCAGGAAGGGGACCGTGGGGCTGAGCTTGGTATCCCTCCGCCGGGGTCACCCCCTCCCCTCCATGGTAGCAGGAACTAATTCCCTTTCGGGTCCCCGGGGACCTGAGGGTGGAAATTCCACGGACCAGAGTTCCCTCGGACTCTTCGGAGACAGCTCGATCACCCCCGGGCAGAAACCCCCGGCTAGCTCCAAAGCGGGGTTCGATTTAAACTAGGGCTTTGGCCCCATGACCCCAGTCAAGCCCCGCCCCTTCCTGGTTGTCCTAGCGACGGCGGTGGCGTCCCAAGATGGCGTCGTGGCTGCCGGAGACTCTGTTGGAAATTGTAGGACAAGGCCCAGCGCCGAGCAAAGACTATTACCAGTTGTTGGTCACCCGGTCCCAGGCAAGTGCGAGGCGCGGTTTACCCTCTCTAACCCCCTGCCGCCCGGGCGGAGCGCGGACCGCGAGCCGCGCTAGACCGAGAGCGACGGTGGCCCGCCGGAAGCGTCCGGTCCCGGCTCCGGGCCGGGAGATTTCCCTCGTCACCTGGGCCTCCTCGGCCGGCTCCTCCGTGGCCCGCGTGTCTGTTCCCAGCCCCAGCCCAGCTCGTCCCTGGCGAGCTCTCTGTGCATTCCCCCATCGCCGCCCGCTCCCTTCCTGCCCCCCGGGGTTCCTACCCGCAGAGTTCCCTCCGCGCGAAGAGAAAAACAGGCGTCCCCGGCTCGCGTGCGGCCTCACCTCAGCGTGGGAAGGAGAGAAAGAAAGACTCAGCCAAGTGTCCCAAGGAGGAGCCGGCAGGGGAGGGGAGAAAGGGACGATCTCTTTTCCAGGGTAGGAGTTAATCATGGGGGATTTTTAGCATCTCGTTGTGGTCTTTACGGGTACCACGACCACATCAGAACTTCCTTATCTCTAGTAGGAATTGATCGTTGAGAGCTTTCCCCTTACCTTTTTGGAGCCCCTTCTATCCCATTGAAAGTGTGCGGGGGGTGGTACAAAAATGTTTCAGCTGCTCTGCGCGTCAGCCCCACCCATAATGACATCTGCTCCACAACAATAAGACCGAGGATTATGTTATCGCTGGAGTAAAGTAACCATCAGCCTATTTTTATGACTACTTTAGCTATTTAAGGTGGGCTTTTTGGTTGATTTATTGTGCTCGTGAAACGATCAGGTTGAACTGGGCCTCCGCTCGGAACACATTTTCTGATGCCTGGCCGAGCTTAAGCCTGTCGCCGAGATAAAGCACCTTGTACTTTAATAGATGGTATTTCTGTAAGATGAAATTTAGAACTTTGTATGTATTTGTTTGGGTGTAGATTTTGAATATTGCATCAGTTTTCCCGTGAGCCCTTAAGTAGGCAGAGAATGCTTTTTTATAGCTTCAAAAGCATCTTTGTAAAATAATGTATATTTTTTTAAACCTGAGATTTATAAATATTGCAAGTATATCAATAATAAAAGCGTGATAACCTGTCAAACTTAGATATTTAATTGAACATTTTGGCGGGGGGGTTTACACATTTAATTGGTATTTCTTAAAGGCTGAAATTCATTTTTTTGGTACATTTTTAGGACCATTTTCCATTCGTCTTAAGATGTATGATCCCAACACTTTATCATTTTCTAACATTAATGATTGAAAGCAGCAGTAACATCTTACCATATTCATAGTTTGTTTTCTGTTTTCATCCAGCTTACCTAAGTTAAAATGTTCTAATGTTTACAGGTTTTTCCATAATTTGTCTCTTTAAAAAAATTTTTTTTGAGGATTTCTTTTTCTCGAAGGTCCTGTATTGCAAGTGTACTGTCATGTGTACTATCATGTCGTAAGCCTCAACAAATGAATACTTGTTTACCTTTTTATTTTAGTAAATTAACCATAAGAGTGTTCCTGGCATTACTTTTCTCCAAGAATGCTTCTGTCGTTGATGTTCAGACTTTGCTCTGTAGTCTAACTTGGGCACACGCCTTCTTCGAACCACTGTGTTTTATGAAATGCCCCCTCCCCCACCCAAGTATTCTTAAAGCTTTCTCTTTCTTCTCTTCTCTTTTCTTCTTTTTTCTTTTCTTTTCTTTTCTTTTTTTCTCAGATCAAAACTGGCTTTCATTTGAGGCCCTATTCTTCATGTCAATTGCTTCTATATAAAATCCTTTTCAAGCTGATTCATTTTCTTTTTTAAGCAGACAGAATATATCCACTACAGTTCTACCAGTGCAAGTTCATCTCAAATCTGATTAATTCACTCTTTCTAAAGTAAAATTTGTTGTAAAAAATAGTAAGCCAAAAAAACAGTCTTTTCAGTCAACCGTCTTGAGCATATGCTATTTTCTGACCACAAGACTTCTAAGGCTCAGCACAGGAAACCAAACATCCACTAAGAGGTGGTCTGACATAAATAAGTACTAAAAGACTAGAATTAAAATGAGTTTTATAAGATGCTCTTTTTCTGGACTGACTTTCTAAAATTTTTCCTCTCTCTTTCTTCCTTTATTTCTAAAAATGTATATTATTCGAAATATGCCCCAGATTTAGATGGATCTTCCTGTCCCTCTGATTCTCTTTTTTATTCTCTTTCACTGCTTTTATTCTTATTGGCTTTAAATTCAAATAATTGCACATTCGACATGGATGTGGAGGTAGATACCTCTCTCATTAGGGTCATACCACTGTTGGTGGTAAAATATAGATGGTATACATAAATATTTTTTTTGCCTTCTCACTTTTACAGTAACATTAAATACATATTTTTATGCTTATAGAGGCATTCCCAATTAACTCAAGGCCATGATTTTTTGTTTTTTTCCCTAGAAAGGTACTTATGGAATATAGTCAATATAGTTTCTCACATTTGATCTTTATAATGATCTGAAGGCTTAGAAAAATCACTGCACTGCTTACTAAATGAAAGATTTATGCAATTATTTTCACTCTAGTTTAATAGTATATATATTTACCGTATGTAGTATATATGTATATTTCTTATATTGGATTCTAATTCTTTGAAAACTTCTAGATTCATAGTAAGTTAGAGCTGGAAAGAATCTTGAATATTATTCATTTAGGCAAAGGATACTCCACACTTTGCTTCTAAGAAAATCTTAAATTGTGTTCCTGAATGAAGATCCTTTCCTTAATTTAATCAACAAGTTGGCATTTACTATGCAGATGCAAAATATAAGATTTCCGTCTTCAAAGAATTCATCTTTCATTCCACAAATATGTATTAAGCACCTTTTATGTGCCAGGTACTGTTCTGGATGCTGGGGAAACATCAGTAAACCAAACAAAATCCCTCCTCTTGTGGAGCATATAATCTAGGTGAGAGAATATAGTTACTGATTTGATTTATACAAACACTGAAGTGGCTTTTTAAGAACAAAGGAAGTTCATCGCCCAAGTTAATGAATAGCACAGATGATTTAAAGTCTGAGTCCAGAGGAAACAAAAATCACTTTGGAGTAGGAGGTTCGGGAGGGTACTGTTATCAGTCTTTTACTCTTGAAACTCTATCTTCTTCGTTCTCTTGAAGTGGAAGTATTGCTTACTGTGGTCACCCCTGGTGACTTAAGTTTAATGTGACAAATACTGGAAAACTGCTAGAAACACTTACAGTATGATAATTGGCAGATAATGGCCTCTTGCACCTGTGTTAGGCAGTCGTCCCAAGTGAACCAACATGTGATAGAGTCGCTCCAGCGAATGAAAGGAGGAGGAATGAGTAGTAGATTACCTTAATTTACCTATTTTACTTAAGCCTATTAAAAACTCCAAAAAGACACCTAAAGCTAATGTCATCTGGAAAAGAAAAAAAGAAAGAAAGAAGAGAAATTCCAAAAGCTCACTCCTCAAAAATAGATATTTTTGACGTGCTTTAGAGTTGTAGCACAGACAGATAGAAAACACATGAGGTCGCATGCCAGCCTGTGACAGGAAACTGTCCTCTCCAAAGACTTCTGAAAAAGGAATTAAAACTAGACTTACTGGCTGATGTTTAGACTTTGCAACAAAGAATCGGACCGGTACTGTTTCAAACTGCACAGCAATTTTAAAGATTTAAGATTCAAGCACAGCCTAATAAAAATGTTAATACATGCTCCCTTTGACCCTGCAAACCCATTTCTAGGTTTTTATATGCAGAAATGCTTTCACCTATGTACTGGGATATGTAAGCAAGAAGTTCCCCAAGGTGAAATAATTGTAAAGACATTCATCCATTAGTGGAAATTTGGTTAAACTGAATCATTCATACCAGATAATACTATACAACCTTTCAATAATGTGATGGATCTCTTTAGTAGAACAGATCTTAAGCAAGAAAAGTAAGTTGCTGGGTTAAACATTACCGTGATCCCGTTTAAAAAAATGACCACCGCAATAGTTGTATTTTGTTTTAAATAAATGTGTTTTTTTTAAAAGATTTTATTTATTTATTTGACACAGAGAGGGAGAGAGATCACAAGTAGACAAGAGAGGCAGGCAGAGAGAAAGGAGGAAGCAGGCTCCCCGCCAAGCGGGAGCCCAATGAGGGGCTCCATCCCAGGACCCTGAGATCATGATCTGAGCCGAAGGCAGAGGCTTTAACCCACTGAGCCACCCAGGCGCCCCGTTTTAAATAAATGTTAATGAAAGTTAAATAAATGTCAAAGGAAACAGTTGAAGCTCTTCACTCTGAGAGATGGAATTTTAGATAGCTTTCACTTTCTGCATTATATATTTTTGAAAGATCTGAGCTTTTCTATAGTGAACATTTATTTTGATAATCCGAGAAAAGCAATAAAAATTGAAAATGAGAATGTGAGTGAACAGCACATATTCTGAGAAATTAGCCTGCTCTGTACTTGAACTTGCATCTGTTGCACAGGTACCACCTCTGAGCCATCTCCCACATTACATGATGGGCAGCAGGAATAACTGTGTCACCAGAGACTACCGACTGGGGGAGGGAGCGGGTCTAATTCAGCAAATTTAGAGCGTGCAAATGGGTTGATGGTTACTTATGAAATTTTAATGTCTAGAAATTCCTGATTTTATGGGGTTTTTTGCTTTTTAGTTTTTTAATGTAGGTAATAATTACTTTCGAGAAAGTAAAGGATTGTTTTCTCTTGCTTTGTTGGGGGTGAGATAGTACTAAGGAGCTATTAAGGAACAGAACTTCTCAAGTGAATTAAAATTATAATAATGAGACACCAGGCTGCACATTTCGGAAGGCGGATAGGGTGCAGTCAAATCGATATCGTGATGGTATTTCCCCGGGGGACCCAGAAGCCCCTCAGTCATACTCTACTCTAGCCCCACTCCCCACATAAGGTCCCCAAGAGTCACATACACAGAGAAGATAAAGCAAAAGAGAGTAAAACATACATTCCTTTTTTGTTTCTGGTTAGTCTTTCCTTGTGCCTGAGGGAATGTCTCCCACTAATGGACTGAATGTTTCTGCAGATATCAAGCTATTTCTCCCATTCTGCCCAATAGCCACCAGCCACAACCAAAAACGTTTCTACACAGAACATCCAGAATTCAGTGGAGTGCTTACATTCGCTTATTTTCCTTTTCCCTGTTATTTACGATTGATTTCTCCTCCTCTTTTGGGGGGGCTGGCTCTTTGTCCCCCAAAGCCCCTCATTTTTCCCTCTGCTATTAAATATAAGCTTTTCTCTTCTTGGCTCTTAGAACTTTCAGCCCAGCCCTGCTGGAGGCCCTCCTCACACAAGTGCTTTGGTTTTCTTTCCCTCGTGCTCTTTCTGACAGCAGCACCTGCGGGGAACACCCTTCCCTGCCCTACAGGTTCCGCCAGGTGATCCTGCCTCCTGCATTATCCTTCTATTCCTCAGATCTGACACACTTCAGAAAAATGATTCCTAACCTTTGCCACTCCGGGATGCACCCAATTCCAGCTGTGAAATTGCTTTTGATCAGAAATTTAAATTCCTTTTAATTTTTCAAAGTGACATGTGGCACTTTTCGGGAGAGAGGGATAAAATAATACAAATAAGGGGTTAAATTCTTAAATATGACAATATTCAGTGCTCTGCCATATTATAACCCAGTTGTCAAGTGACTCCTAAACCCTCATTTCAAAATTACAATGACAGCCTGACAGCTACAGTATCATCTTTTCTCAGGTAAATCGTTCATTCAGCATCTATGAGCACCTACTCAATCTGGGCAGTTAATTTGGTCTCACCCTACATTGACACATATTTGTCTCCTAATTATATGGGGCAGTAGAGCACTTAATTGGGAGTCACTGAGTCATGGATTCTTTTATTCCTCCTGCTAGTCTGCAAGCTCTTGACCTGGGGCAAGGCACTTAATTTGTCTGGGCCCCAATTGTCTCATCAACATTATAAGGTTACTACTCCACGAGATCACAAAGGTTTATTCCATTTCTAAAGTGCTATTTTGCATGAAACTAGTGTTTCACCCTGGAAAAAGTACTAGATTTTTTTTTAAAGAAAAATTAGATTTGCATTGAAGATTCTGTATTAGTAGCTATGTGACCTATATAAGTCTTTACCTGCCTGAGGTTCCATTTCTTCATCCATAAAATGAACAATGAAAAAAATCAACTCTTGGCTATTTCACAGATGTGGGAAGAACAGATACATATAAAAAGCACTCCAGGCCAGTGTTTCTCAAAGAGAGCTTGTATGATCAAATAAGATTGGAAAATCCTGGGTTAAACACAATCTATTTTCTTCTCTTCTCCGGTATTTCTCAGAGCCTTTAAAATCCTGCTGTCCACTGTGAATCTCCAAGAAGAAACTATACCATGGAGCTTTTCCTATAGGCTGGTGACTGTGGAACCGTTTTTTCTCTGAGCATCTCAGGAGCTGAGGTTCTGGGGAATGCTAACTGGAAAATACCCAGCAGTGTGCCTGGTACAAGAGCAGTAAATACTGAAGAAATGTTTAAATATTTACATTGTCTTCTTCCAATGCCAAATCAGTCATATTTCATATGTTTTTCCTAAGATTTTATTTATTTTTTGAGAGAGAAAGAGAGAAAGCACGAGCTGGGAGAGGGACAGAGGGAGAAGCAGGCTCCCCACTGAGCAACGACCCCCCCCCCCCCCCCCGCCATGTGAGACTTGATCCCAGGATTCTGACATCATGACCTGAGCCAAAGGCAGATGCATAACCTACTGAGCCACGCAGACACCCCTAAATTTCACCTTTTCCATGAAAATGATTATAGAAACTCTCAAATCCTATTTTTTTTTATTTTTACACTTAGCTTGTATTTCCATAAAAATACCTGTTGGTGTTTTGACTGGGATTGCAAAGACTGTATAGCTCCATTTATGGTGATTTGACAATATCAAGTTTCCAATCCACAAATACAGTATATCCTTCTTTTTAGAATTTTTTTTCCTAGGTATTCCTTAATTTTGGTTACAGATTTCTTATAATATAGAAATCTTACATATATTTTGTTAGATTTCTAGGTGTTTGACTATTTTAAGTTATATTGCTTCCTAAAATTATATTTTCTATTTGTAGCTGTTAATAAAAACAATTGATTTTTGCTTCTAGTAAATACCCTTTTATCCAGTGATCTTACCAAGTCACTTACTAATTTTAATCATTCATTTTTTAGATCTTCTGACACATTCATGTCTTCCATACATAGTGACATGTTTCTTCCTTTCTAATCTTCATGTCTTATTTGTCCTTGCCTTATGACATTGGCTAAGACTTCCACTAAAATGTTGAAGAAAGATGATGACACCAGGCATTCTTGTCTTGTTCCTAGACTTATGGGGAAAGCTTTCAGTATTTTGCCGTAGAGTATGATATGCTGTAGGTTTATCCAAATCAGTTTTAAGGTGTTTCCTTTTATTTTAAGTATGCAAGAAGTTTCTGTTCTGAATGGATAATGAATTTTATTTTTCAAAAAAATTTTTAAAAACCCACAAAGGTCTTTCAGCTGTTAGACTAAAATTCAAGGTTGATGTTTTTCTCTAAATTACTATTGAGGTTATTATAAACTGAGTGCTTCCTGGCTCCAGGACTATTATACTCAGCATTCCTTAAAGAACACCCATTATTTTCTCATACTGTCCTAGTGAATTTGGCCCCAGTCATGTGAGTCACTTCCTGTCAGACCCCCGCATCCAAAATCTCCCCCTCTTTTGAGTCTCATCTAAAATGCCTGT
Organism: Ailurus styani; assembly: GCA_002007465.1. NCBI lineage: Eukaryota > Metazoa > Chordata > Mammalia > Carnivora > Ailuridae > Ailurus > Ailurus styani. The sequence goes on from LNAC01000115.1 coordinate 1,444,109, forward strand.
TTAAGGGGCACCTGGGTGGCTCAGTCGGTTAAGCGTCTGATTCTTGATTTCCTTTCAGGTCATGATCTCAAGTTGTGAGATCGATCCCCAGGGCGGGCCCTGCACTGGCCATGGAGCCTGCTTAAGATTATCTCTCTCTGGGATACCTGGGTGGCTCAGTCAGTTAAGCTTCTGCCTTTGGCTCAGGTCATGATCCTGGGGTCCTGGGATCAAGCCCTGCATCAGGCTTCTTGCTCAGCAGGGAGCCTGCTTCTCCCTCTGCCTGCTGCTCCCCCTGCTTGTGAGCTCTCTCTCTGACAAATAAATAAATAAAATCTTAAAAATAAGTAAATAAAAATAAAAGAAAGTTTTGTGGGTGCCTGGTTGGCTTACTGAGTAGAGCATGTGACGACCTCACAATCTTAAGTTTGAGGCCCCATGTTGGGTGTAGAGATTACTTAAGCATAAAATCTTTAAAAAAAAAATAAAAAATAAAGTCTGTTTCATGAATGATACTTAAAATTAATAAATTGCCTCAGAGAAAATGTTGGCTACAGATTTTACAGGCAAAGGGTTAACATACTCAGTACCTAAATATTATTTGTACAAATTTGACAAAATTCAACTTCCATTTATGATAAAAACTCTCAGCAAAGCAATATAGAGGAAACATACCTCAACATAATGAAGTCATATACTATATGACAAGCCCGCAGCTAACATCATACTCAGTGGTGATAACTGAAAGTTTTTCTTCTAAAATCACAAATGAGACAAGGATGCCTACTCTCTACTTTTATTCAACATAGTATTGGAAATCCTAGCCAGAGCAGTTAGGCAAGAAAAAGAAATAAAAAGTATCCAAATTGTAAAGGAACAAGTGAAACTATCACTATTTACAGATGACATATTCTAGAAAATTCTAAGGAATCCATCAGAAAACTATTAGAACGAGTAAACAAACTCAGGAAAGTTATAGGATACAAAATCAATACACAAAAACTCGTTGCATTTCTGTACACTGATAATGAACTATCAGAAAAAGAAATTAAGAAAACAATTCCATTTATAATCACATCAAAAAGATTTAAAATACCAAGAAATAAATTTAACCAAGGAGGTGAAAGACCTGTACATTGAAAACTACAAGACATTAGTGAAAGAAATTGAAGAAGGCACAAATAAATGGAAAGATATCCCACATTCATGGATTAGAATTAATACTGTTAAAATATACATATTATCCAAAGTAATCTACAGTTTCAGTGCAATCCCTATCAAAATTCTAATGGCATTTTTCACAGAAATAGAACAAACAGTCCTAAAATTTGTATGAATTCATAAAAGACTCTGGCCAAACCAATGATGAGAAAACAAAGCTGGAAGTGTCATGCTCCCTGATTTCAAACTGTACTGCAAAGCTATAGTAATTAAAACAGTGTGTTATTGGCACAAAAATAAAAACAAAGATCGATGGAACAGAATAGAGAGCACAGAAATAAACCCACACGTGTATGGTCATTTAATTTAAGACAAAGGAGTCAAGAATATACACTGGGGAAAGGACAGTTTCTTCAATAAATGATGTTAGGAAAGTTAGACAGTCACATGCAAAAGAATGAAAATGGACCACTATTTTATGCCATATACAAATTCAAAATGGCCTAAAGACGAATGTAAGACCTGAAACCATAAAAATCCTGGAAGAAAACAGACAATAAGCTTCTTAACAGAAGCCTTGCTGATGATTTTTTCAATCTGACACCCAAAGCAAAACAAACAAAAGCAAAAATGTAAACAAGTGGGACTACATCAAACTTAAAAGCTTCAGCGTAGCAAAAGAAGCAATCAACAAAATGAAAGGGAAATGTACTGAATGAGAGTAGTGATGATGCAAATGATATATCTAATAAAGGACTAGTATCCACAATATATAAAGAACTCATACAACTCAGCAAAGAACAAAAAATCCCATTTTTCAATGGGCAGAAGACGTGGATAGACATTTTTCTAAGGAAGACATACCAATGGCCAAGAGGAAAGAAAGACGCTCTACATTTAATCATTAAGGAAATGCAAATCAAAGCAACAATGAAATATTGTCATACCTGTCTGAATAATTAGTTTGGTTTTTTTTTAGATTTTATTTATTTGACAGAGAGAGATTATAAGTAGGCAGAGAGGCAGGCAGAGAGAGAGAGGAGGAAGCAGGCTCCCCACTGAGCAGAGAGCCCGATGCGGGGCCAGGATCCCAGGACCTGAGACCATGACCTGAGCTGAAGGCAGAGGCCTTAATCCACTGAGCCACCCAGGTGGCCCTGAATAGTTAGTTTTAAAAAGATACAACAAATATTGGTGAGGATGTGCAGAAAAGGAACCCCTTGTGTGCTGTTGGTGGGAAACAGTATGGAGATTCTTCAAAAAATTAAAAATAAACTACCATATGATCCACCAGTTCTACTTCTGGGTATTTATCCAAGGAAAACAAAAATTCTAATTCAAAAGATATATGCACCCTCATGTTCATTGCCTCATTATTTATAATAGCCAAGATATGAAAACAACTTAAGTGTCCACCATTGGATGAATGGACAAAGATGTGGTAGTACAGGGGTGCTTGGGTGGCTCAGTCATTAAGTGTGTGCCTTCAGCTCAGGTCATGGTCCCAGGGTTCTGGGATCGAGCCCCACACTGAGCTCCCTACTCAACAGGAATCTTGCTTCTTCCTCTCCCATTCTCCCTGCTTGTGATCCCTCTCTCACTGTGTCTCTCTCTATCAAATAAATAAAATCTTAAAAAAAAAAAAAGATGTGGTAGTATACACATACACACACCCCAAAATATTATTCAGCCATAAAAAAGAATGAAATTTTGTTATTTGTAACAACATAGATGGACTCAGAGGGTATTAATGCTAAATGAAATAAGGCAGACAGAGAAAGACAAATACTGTATGATCTCTCTTATATGTGAATTTTAATATATGTGCATATACATATGTGTGTATGTGTGTGCGTGTATATATATATATATATATATATATATATATATATAATGTATGCATGCATAAATGTGTATATGAAGCTCATATATAGAGAGAACAGATTGGTAGTTGCCAGAAGCTGGGGGTTGGGATTGGGAGAGATGGGTGATTTTTTTTTTTTTTTAGTTTAAATAAATTGATTTTTTTTTTAAGTGAATAACTATGCTAGTATTCTAAGATCTATGTAATATTTAGAATTTCTCGGGGCACCTGGGTGGCTCAGTTGGTTGGGTGTCTGCCTTCAGCTCAGGTCATGATCTCAGGGTCCTGAGATTGAGTCCTACGTCAGACTCCCCGCTCAGCTTCTCCCTCTGCCCCTCTCCCCTGTCCGTGCTCCCTCTCTCAAAAATAAATAAATAAAATCCTTTTAAAAATATTTATAATTTCTAAGTGGCTTATAGAATTATTTAGGGATTTGGAGAGATCGATTGACAATCTTCGCTTTCAAAAATCACTGTGGGGGCGCCTGGATGGCTCAGTTAAGCATCTGCCTTCGGCTCAGGTCATGATCCTGGGGTCCTGGGATGGAGCCCATGCCAGGATCCCTGCTCAGTGGGGAGTCTTCTTTTCCTTCTCTCTCTGCCCCTCCCCCTGGCTGTTCTCACTCTCTCTCGAAAAAAATTACATAAAGTCTTTAAAAAGAATAAATCTTTACTGTGGGGTTAAAGCATGATTTAGCATTGAAATAGATATGCTTATACTTCAGTAACAAATCAGTTTGTTGTTTGTTTTTTTTTTTTACTAAAGATCTCAACAAACAATTATTCACCTAAGAACCACCTTAAAATCCAGTCAATCAAATAGAATTTGCTCGACCCCTCTAAAGCCACCTTTTAATAACAAACGTAATCATTATAATAATATTAAGCATTATTGAGTGCTTATAACAGGTGAAGCATTTAATCCTTGCAACAAGCTTATAAAATAGGTACCATTGTTATATAGATGAGAAACTGGGATTTAGAGAGTTTAAATAAGTTGCCTGGGATCTGTACATTATGGCCAAGCAGAGAATAACCTTTGGCCAGCCTTACTCTATCTGGGCTTTTGCCAAATGCTATAGCTACATCTCAGCTTCATTTCCATTTTAAAAAAAGAAACAAAAAATTTTTCAATGAAAACAATGAATGACTCAGAATGATTCAGAGATTAATATGCAAAAAATTATTCTTGAAGTACTCTTCCCCTTCAAGTTACCACCTTAAAAAAAAAAAAAATCACATCCTTGACCCTGCATCCCTTTCTGTCTCTCATCTCTTTAATCTTTTCCTTCACAAAGTACTCACTGCTTCTATGACTCTTTCTCTCATTTATTCCTTAAGACAACTCCTACCTTCCTCTTACTCCTGGTATGTTACTCAATTGCCAAATCTGAAGGATATCTTACGACCTTAGCATAGTTGAAATTTCACTCTGTTGATCAACCTTTTCTTGAAATGCTTCCCTTCTTTTTAGCCCATGGATTCTTATTTCCTGGTTCTTCTGGGTTATGGCAACTCAAATGCTGCTTGCTTTTATGCCTGCATTAATGTTGATGTTTCTCAGTCTATATTTGTGCCTTAGTTTTTTCTATCTATTTTTCGTTGTGGGGGGTCATTGTGGTGGTCCCTAATTGAATATGGTGCCCTTGTAAGAAGAGATTAGGACACAGACATGCACAGACAGAAGACTATGTAGACACAAGGAGAAGATAGCCATTTACAAGCCATGGAGAAAGGATTCAGAAGCCAACCTGCCAACACCATGACTTCTGTCTTACAGAACTATGAGAAAAGAAATTGATGTTTAAGCCATCCAGTCTGTAGTACTATGTTAGGACAACTCTAGTAGAATAATACAATTTCTAAAGGTAATTAAATGTTAAAAAAAAAAAAAAACTTGGAGAGATACAAGAATACTCATGAAGAGAAAAGCCCTGTCATACTCATCCCTTATGACCTTGTAAGAGGGATTTGGGAGACTTGCTGCAGTCTATTTTGATTTTAACATGTTTAAAATTATATTCTATAGAAAACACCCAGGTATTAGGGAATCAGATTACAACCATCCTATAAAGGCTCACAGGACAGAGGACCAAACTCAGAGCATGGTTATGGAAATACATGCTAACTTGGAAAATGGAGGGCTGAGGACAAAATGACCAGTAATCTAGGGAAAAAAAAGAAGAAACAGCCATAAAATGTGTCTTAAAACTCATTTACTAAAATGGTATCAATTTTAGAAGATAGGCTCGACATTATTAATGTAGATTCCTTACTATTGTGGACAAATGGTAAGAGATTCACAGAATTTTGGTTAAGAGTGTCAAGTACTTGAGGCAGAGCAAGAATTACTAAAAGGGAATCCTTGCTCTATAATCTTCCTCAGTCTGGCTGATGGATATTTTAGGAGTGATTATCAAGCCATGAAATAAGAAGGTAGCCCTGTAAGGAGTAGAGACACCATAATGGGAGGCAGGAATAGAAGTACAGACATCAGGACAAATAAAGTCATCTTCCAGTTATGCCTACCACTAGCCAGTCGCTGGGCCCCATTTTTATGCTCTAGATTGTAGACTAAAGAATGTAGAGTTTAGGGGCAACTGGGTGGCTGAGTCGGTTAAGCGTCTGCCTTCGACTCACGTCATGAAGATCTAGCCCCACATCAGGCTCCTTGCTTAGCGGGGAGCTTGCTTCTCCCTCTCCCTTTGCCTGCCCCTCCCCCTGCTCGTGCTCTCTCTCTCACTCTCTCTCTCTCTCTTTCACTCTCTCTCGAATAAAATCTTTAACAAAATAAAAAGAATGTAAAGTTCAGTAGTAAAGAGAAAAATAATTAGAAAATAGTATCTTTGAGTATAGGTTGAAATAAGTATGATTATTTAACTACATAAGAGAGGCCTGGGTTATTTGATACTTTTTTTTAAGAATGATTTCACCATAAGATAATCAGCTCTGCTCCCTTTACACAGCAGGGGTCAAAACAAGAGGAAATGAGTGCCCACTGCCATGTGTGGGACTTAGATTAAACACAGGGAAGAACTGGCTCAGCGGGATGAAGGACTACAAAAGGATATGGAATTTACTACTTGGGAGATCTTTTAAAATAGCCTTGCAAGTGTCAGGTCGCCTGGGTGCCTCAGTTGGTGAAGCATCTGCCTTCAGCTCCGGTCATGATCTTATCAGGCTCTCTGCTCAGCAGGGAGTCTGCTTCTCCCTCTCCCTCTGCTCCTCCACTGGCTCGTGCTCTCTCTCCCTTAGATAAATAAGAGCTTTAAAAAAACAATAGTCTCGCAAGTGTCGAGGCAAATTGGTAAGATAAATAGCCTCATGGAAAAATGGACAAAGAACATGAATAAACAGTTATCTAAAGGGGCGCCTGGGTGGGTCAGTCAGTTAAGGGTCTGACTTTTGATTTTGGCTCATGTCATGATCTCAGGGTTGTGAGGTCCAGCCCCAGGTCAGGCTCAAGCTGGGCATGGAGTCTGCTTAAGATTCTCTCACTCTGCGCCTCCCAACCACTCCCCCTGTGCACAGTCTCTCTGTCTAAAAAATAAATGAATAAAAACAGGGAAAAGATGCTTACTCTTACTAGTGATCAAAGAAATACACTTAAAAAAAAACCCACAAGATAGAAATTTTTCTGGCAAAAAATTGAAACTATCCAGGTTGACAAGGCTCTTAAAGTGCTTCTCAGTCCATTGGGCCGAAAGTGTGTGAGGGCAGAGCTCATACCAGCAATGAGTCATAAGTATTGTACTACTGCAAAATGTGAAGCTGGGTGCTGGGCCCACTGAGAAGTCACCAGGGAAGACATCAGGAAGTCCCTGTTAGATCAAACATTAAGACTTGATATGATCAGGGGTGCCAGCTGGCTCAGTTGTTAGAGATGCGACACTTGATCTTGGGGTCACGAGTTCAGGTCCCACAGAGTTTGCTTTAAAAAATAAAATATTTTTAAAAAAAGAAGAAAGAAAAAAGACTCAATAGAACCGCTCGGTGGTTTTCACATACCCTTTGGTTTTGCAAATAAATGTACTTCTGAGGTTCCACAAGCATTTTATTCAAATATCCTTTTTCGGAATATTTTTCACTAACTTAAAACTTATTATACGAAAGAAATGCCTACAACCTCAGGAGTTTTATATGCCAAATTTTAAAGCCTTAACTTGTGCTTCCATCGCCTAGATGAACATGTTTTGGTGCAGGCCAAAGATCTCCAGGCAGAGGCAGGAGAGCGTCTGTCATCACTGTGAACACAGTAGAATTTCTTACAAATGTGTCATTGTTTCAGAAGGCTGAGCTCTGACCAACCCTCTTTGGGTTCGTGCCTATACAAGGCAGGTATAATCAGAGCAGAGAGGGAACCTGAAAATCAGGAGAAACTCAGACATATCAACTCAGCCCAGGATCCTGGAACTGAGAGTTTACAAAAACAAATTGACCACCTCGCGATAATATCATTGAGCTAGAGGGAGTTTTAACGCCTAGTACGTAATTTTCAATGTTTTTTGTCTAAATTTGGTATCTGTGATAAGGAGACAAGAATTTGGTAGATACTGTTAACTGTGAAACAAAAGTCTTACTACTCACGTTTATGGATCTTCTAGATCCTCTGAACTGAAGAGTATCCTAAAAGCAACATGAATTTTTAAAATTTTTATTTCAATTCATTTATTCAACAAATGTTTGAATGCTTTCTATATATCAGATGCTTCGAGTTGCTGTGCCAAGCACTGAGGTTACAGTGGAGAGCAGAACTTCATGTTCTCTGTCTGCCCTCATGGAGCTAGATGCTGATCATATATACACATAAGCTAAACTAAGATGGGAACCAAAAATGATGTCAACCATGGTAAGTGCTGTCAAGGAGAGACACCCAGGTGCTTAAGGGTGTGGCCTGGTCAGGAAGGTCAGGGAGGTCAGGGAAGGCTCTCCAGAGGAAGTAAAGCTTGATCTGCCACCTGGAAGATTGGGTGAATGGAAAGAAGGCCAGTGCAGCTCGAAGGCAGAGAACACGATGGTGAAGCCATGGAGGTTTCTTAGAACATCATTAGCAGTGTCCGGACTCTGAGAGAACCAGACTCTATTGATTTGTTTAAGAGGATGACGTAGCTGGCATACCACATTCCAATAATTGTGAGACACACTTCTTTTTTTTACATCTTAATATCTCCCAAATCAACATTTAATTAGCATTTTTTTCTTTCTGGACGATACATAAAATAATGATGCAACTTACAGTCGATGGGATTTTAATGAGTTGATGAAATATGTTAATCGGGTTTGCATTTTTTTAAAGATGGCTAGGATATAATGTACAGAACAAATTTATGATTGTCTGCATGGATCAGGGTTTTCTTTTTATTTTATCACCAAACGCTGAAATTAACTGACTACTGGTACTGAATAACACTAATATTCATCTTATCTGTGTTTCACTGCCTAATTTCAGAGTGCTGTTTCTATGAGAATAGTTTCTTTGTTCTTGTTAACTTCATAATACTATTAATCTAAACTTAAAAAAAATCTTCTTGAAATGCCCCTTTTATTTGATAAATATAAATTGATATAAATCCACATAAGTCATTATAAATAACATCTGTACAGAGTATCCCTTAATAAAAGGGTTCTACTATGCAAAAGTCTATTCTAGGTAATGGGGATGCAGCAAGGCTTCTTGCCAAGGAGAATGGCAGGAATGCAGCTGTGTGGACAACATGAGGGAGGCGGAGGAAGGTTCCATGACAATGGAAGAGAGATGGGCAGTCAGGCTCTTGAAATAGTCTCGTTTTTTTTTTTTTTTTTAAGGTTTTATTTATTTATTTGACAGACAGAGACATAGCGAGAGGGAACACAAGCAGGGGGAGTGGGAGAGGGAGAAGCAGGCTTCCCGCTGAGCAGGGAGCCCAATTCAGAGCTCGATCCAACACGCTGGGATCATGACCTGAGTCGAAGGTAAACGCTTAACGACTGAGCCACCCAGGTGCCCCGAAATAGTCTCATATTCTTATCAAAAAAAAAAAAAAAAGAGAGAGACTCCTTCCTACTGCATATCCTACTGCATAGTAATGTTTTAAGGATTTTACATATACAAATTATTGACAAAATTCCCTTCCTACCTTACATTATTATTCTGGCACATTTCCTTTAGTTCCAAGATGAATTTTCCTCTTCTCTAAAACTAAAATGTCTCTTTGGCTTTTTTTTTTTTTTTAAGGGAGAGGTTGACATTCCACAGGAAAAAGTTATTTACAAATTCATATCCTTTTATTCCAAACTGCATTTCAGTGGTTGCCTCTAGTTCCTCCATTACTCTCTTCCACATGGTCATTACTTCCTGCAATTACGCAAGGTTCTCTCTTCCTTGAAGATGGCAGCCATCTTGGCCTTTGCGAAGTATCCACGTAAGAAACTGTAGGAGCTGAGAGGCAGTTGAATGCATTTTTAGTGCTTTTGTATGTTGTCTACTGGATAAATTTATTTTTTTCCAGTTAATAGACTTTAAGCAGTGAAATATTTTATATATTTATAAAATAAATACAAATTATTCCTCGATATTACCTTCGAATACTGATTTTCTTTTTACCTTTTCTGGAGAGAGGTTACTAACACCAAGACTACTGTATTATTAGCATAACTAAGAACATCTGATGAATACAGAAAGACACAGTAAACACATCTTTATCATAGTACTCACTTCAGAGTCATATATCTTTTGAGTAAGGATTATACTTCTGGTAGTAAGTCTGCTATAATGATTAGATGTCTTTCTGATTTGTGGAGAAATTGGTTGTGCAACCCAAGTAGGTATGTGTTATGGTTGAATTGTGTCCTCCCCCAAAAAGCTGTTGAAGTCCTAACCCCCATTACCTCATATAGTGACCTTATTAAGAAATAGGATTGTTGGATGCCTGGGTGGCTCAAATGGCTAAGCATCTGCCTTCGGCTCAGGTCATGATCCCAGGGGTCCTGGAATCGAGTCCCATGTCAGCAGGCTCCCTGCTTAGTGTGTTTCTCCCTCTCCTTCTGCCCCTCCCCCTGTTCATGCTCACTCTTTAACTCTCTCTCTCTCAAATAAATAAAATCTTAAAAAAAAAAAAGAAATAAGATTGTTGCAGATATTATTAGTTAAGATGAGGTCATCCTGGAGGAGGGTAGACACTATGACCAATGTTGATAAGACAGCCATGTGATGACCAAAGATTGTCAGCAAACCACAGGAGCAGGAAGAGAAGAGGAAGAAGGGTGCAGAGGGAGCGTGGCTCTGCCAACACCGTGATTTCAGACTTTCAGCCTCCAGGACTTTGAGGCAATAAATTTCTATTGTTTCAAGCCACTCGGTCTGTGGTACATAAACAATGAATCTTGGAATACTGAAAATATTTTTTTTATTTTTTATTTTTCTTAAAGATTTTATTTATTTCACAGAGGGAGAGAGATCACAAGGAGGCAGAGAGGCAGGCAGAGAGAGGGGGGGGGAAGCAGGCTCCCCGCTGAGCAGGGAGCCCGATGCGGGCCTCGATCCCAGGACGCCGAGATCATGACCTGAGCCAAAAGCAGAGGCTTTAACCCACTGAGCCACCCAGGCGCCCTGAAAATATTTTTAAAAATAAAAAACAATACTAGGAAACTAATACAATCTGTGAGGACATCTGTTGCCTACTTGATTCACCTGAATATGTCAGGGGAAAACAGAGTTATCTGAATATGTCGGTCATTACGTTTCTCAACCCCATCTGAGATAAGTCACCATCTGTAATGTACAATCCCCCAGTCCCTCCCTTGCCAGTTAATTGGACCAAGATGGACACCTGTCTTTAGGCCAGTGAGTCCATTGGCTGACCAGCAACTGTATGACTTGTAGGGCCTGGTGTGAAAAGGTGATCCTTCATTTGAAAATTTGGACAAGAAGGGATACAGCAGCATGCTGCAGGGAACTGATATAGAAAAGTAAAGAGGAGGTTTAAAGTGGCCATTCTGAACCATATGGAAGCTACTGGACAAGAGGAGCAGAAAAAACACCACAAGAAGTCTCATGACCATGCTGGCTGTGGTGGCACAGAGGAGGGGGAGCTCAGCTTTGGGGATGTGGCTGAGATGGCAGGTCACCTCTCTACGGTCACTGTTACCCTTTAGAAAGGAACTGAACTTTTTAGTTGTGCTTAAAGCTGCCTAGCTAAAAGATCGCACATCCCACCTCCCTGGTAGCCAGGTAAGACCTGGAAACTAAGTATTCAAGACTTCCAGGACATTTCCATAAGGGTGGGTTGGGGTAAGGGGCCTCTCTAGCTGGCTGCTTAGAAATAAACCTCTGGGGCAAGGAAGGGGTAGAAAGGATAATGGGAGACAACTTACCCGCCCGGCCCCCCCACCACCACATCCTGGCCCAGCACGGGGCACAGGAAGTAGCTCTCTCGCCTTTCCACCATATGCCACATTCTGTTCCTTTATCTCTTCTCCTTCTTGTTTGTCTTGACCTTTCCTGAATTAAATGTTGGTGAAATTCCTGGGATTCTTCGTCCCACTTAAAGTAATGTCAGGAGGAGATACCTAGATGTAGTGAGAGTAGGAATCTCGGCAGCTCCGGTGTGCTTCAGAGACTTGAGGGTGTTGCAAGTCCCAAGGGCCGCAGGACCAGCCTGGTTGCTCTCAGCGAAGCTCTTCGGGGCTGACTTGCTGCCCTAACATGGGGCTCAGGTCCCCCAGCTCCCTGCTTGTCTCTGGTCTCTGTGTCCTGCTTATGCTGCCCCTACCTGCTACTCAGTTCTGGATCTAGTGCCATTTTCTCCAGAGAGAGGATCTCGTGTTTTTATTCAACCACTTTTCCCAGTTGGGAAGTTTTTCTTTTTTCTTTTCTTTTTTTTTTTTTTTGAAGATTTTATTTATTTGACAGAGAGAGAGATCACAAGTAGGCTGAGAGACAGGCAGAGAGAGAGGAGGAAGCAGGCTCCTTGCCGAGCAGGGAGCCCAATGCGGGCCTCGATCCCAGGACCCGGAGATCATGACCTGAGCTGAAGGCAGAGGCTTTATTTAACCCACTGAGCCACCGAGGCACCCGGGAAGTTTTTCCCAACAGGCCTCCTCCTTGGCCACCATCAAGCCTGTCCTTGGGTCACGTGTGAAGAGCTGATGGTTTTGCCACCAGTATCTGTCTCCCTTCTTGTGGTAATAATGTGTCCTGATTTTCCTCGAAGAAATCACCCCTACCTCGTATTCATTGTATGTGGTCCAAATAGCGGAACCTGACCTCATCAGGTGGTGATGGTTATTGGGAAATGGGCTGACAACCCAACTGAAGCCAATTTGACGTTAAAACTGTTGAGAAAGGAGCATTGCCTTTACCCCTGGACTCAGAGCTGTAGTGATAAGAGCCTAGAGCTACAAGCAGCCATCTTGTCCTCACCGAGGAACTGGCAGCATGTCACCACCAGGGACAACCTGCCTGCAAATGCAGCCAACACAGAGGAAGAAGAAGCCAAGGGGTATAGAGAGATCGGGTCTCTGTGGCCTCCACTGCAGCTTCTGGAGCCGGCTGGAGCTACGGCTGTGCAAGCCAATCATCTTCTCTTTTTCACCTAAACCAGGTTGACAGGGGTTTCCATCACCTAAAGCTGAAAACGTCTTCACTGGTCCAGGTCAAATGGTCACCCCGGTCCAATCTGCCGTGACTGGGGTAGCAGGCCAGACGTCACCTGCAGAACAAAGTGTGCGCAAGGAATTTCAGCCCCAGAGATGGGAGATGTGGGTAAGATAGGCAGTTTGATGCTCAGCTTCTCCAAACATAAATAAGAAAGATATGCAAGGAAGGTTAAAAGTTTTGGGTTACTGGGGGCGCCTGGGTGGCTCAGATGGTTAAGCATCTGCCTTTGCCTCAGGTCATGATCCCAGGGTCTTAGGATAGAGTGCCACGTCAGGCTCCTGGCTCAGCGGGGAGTCTGCTTCTCCCTCTCCCTCTGCCTCTCCTCCTGCTCATGCTCTCTCTCTCTTTCTGTCTCAAATGAATAAATAAAATATTTTTAAAAAGTTTGGGGTTCTTAAATTATGATGGCTATTGTTATAAGACAAAAAAACAAAAATATAAAACAGTAGCCTCGAAAAGCACTTGGGGGCGCCTGGGTGGCTCAGTGGGTTAATGCCTCTGCTTTCGGCTCAGGTCATGATCTCAGGGTCCTGGGATCGAGGCCTGCATCGGGCTTCCTGCTCAGCAGGGAGCCTGCTTCCTCCTCTCTCTCTCTGCCTGCCTCTCTGCCTCCTTGTGATCTCTCTCCCTCTGTGAAATAAATAAATAAAATCTTTAAAAAAAAAAAAAGCACTTGGGACACCTGGATGGCTCAGTCGGTCAAGTGGCTGTCTTTGGCTCTGGTCATGATCCCAGAGTCATGGGATCGAGTCTGCATCAGGCTATTTGCTCAGCAGAGAGGCTCCTTCTCCCTCTGCCTGCTTTGCCTGCTGCTCCCCTTGCTTGTGCTCTCTCTCTCTCTCTCTCTCTCTCTCTCTCTCTCTCTGACAAATAAATAAAATCTTTAAACAAAGAAAGAAAGAAAAGCAAAGCACTTGAGTAAGTATGTGAAGCACTCAGGAGCTTTGGTCCATTGGCAACTTTGCCGGCACACCATGGCTGTGTACTTGAACCTAGAAAGACTGCTTTGTGGACATCTCCCAAGATCTTTTCATGAAAACTGCATGAGCTTGTGTTTACTGAATAAAGGGGCTTGCCACAGAGCAGTATGTGTTTGCTGAATTAAATACATCCCACCTTTCTTGAACACGACCTCTCCCACATTCTCCACACCTAGAAACCAGCTATGTTTTAGAAATCAAAGCAAAATCAAAACTAAAATAAAACTGGCAAACAAAAGAGATGTTTGTGTAGATGTTCTAGGCAAATCCACATTCAAACACTTGCATTTATTTAACAGTTCCATTTATAATTTTCCAGGGTTTTTTTGTTTTTATTTTATTAAGTGTGGAGCCCAATGCAGGGCTTGAACTCACAACCCTGAGGTCAAGACCTGAGCTGAGATCAAGAGTCAGACACTTAACTAACTGAGCCACCCAACTTTCCAGTTGTTTTATAAATACTAATTATTATAGTATTCCAATGAGAACTACAGCATCACTCCTTTCTTTTTAAGTTTAAATTCAAGTTAGTTAACATATAGTGTAATATTGGCTTCAGGAGTAGAATTTAGCAATCCATCACATATATAACACCCAGTGCTGATCACAAGTGCCCTCCTTAATGGCCATCACCCTTCTAGCCCATCCCCCACCCAGCTCCCCCCAGCAACCCTCAGTTTGTTCTCTGTGGTTAAGAGTTACTTATGGTTTGCCAGTATTATTCCTTTAAACATGAGGGTGTCAGATGAGTTACTTAAGGCAAAAAGAATTATTAGTACCAAGAAGTCTAGATTGTTACTGGTTTTTTTTTAAGATTTTATTTGTCAGAGAGAGAACAAGCAGGAGGAGAAGCGGGCAGAGGGAGAAGCAAACTCCTTGTTCAGTGCCCTGCCCCCCATGGGCTCCACCCTAGGACCCCAGGATCACAACAAAAACCGAAGGCAGAAGCTTAACTTGAGCCACCCAGGCATCCCTATTACTACTTTTTTTTTTTTTAAGATTTTATTTATTTATTTGACAGAGAGAGTGAGAGAGACAGGGAGAGAGGGAATGCAAGCAGGGGAGGCAGGAGAGGGAGAAGCAGACTTCCCACCAAGCTGGGAGCCCGATGTGGGGCTCCGTCCCAGGACTCTGGGATCATCACCTAAGCCAAAGGCAGATGCTTGACAACTGTGCCACCCAGGTGTCCTCCCTATTACTACTTTAAATATAAAAGACAAAGTGGGGCACCCAGCTGGTTCAGTCGGTGGCCCATGGGACGCTTGATCTCAGGGTCGTAAGTTCAAGTCCCACACTGGGGGTAGAGATTACTTAAAAAAAAGAAAAAAGAAAGAAAAAGAAAAAACTTCTGAGAGAGACTAGCAAGCTGGTATTTTATAAGACAATGAAGAGTTTGGGCTTATGCAGAAAAGAAACTTGAGCAACAGGAATTTGTGAGCTATAGCTTGACATAGGTTTAGGTAGCTAAAGATCATTGTTGGGGTTTTTTAGGAGAAAAATAAAGGAGAAAAAAGAAATTAGGGTGAACATGGCTTATTACTGTTCTATTTTAGATGAGAAATAGTGAGCAACATTGACAAAGCCATACGTTGGATGGAGGGGAGGTGGGGGAATTGACACAGGCAGTGGGGGAAGCAGGGAGATAGCAGTGTGGTAAAAGAGTTTATAAGGAAACCGTAACCTCTACCGTCAGTATAACGTGGTAGTTAAACACACGGATTCTGTAAGCAGATTCCACCATTTATTAGCTGTCGGATTGGAGGCAAGTTATTACCCTCTACGTCAGTTTGTTCATCTAAAAATGAGTCTAATAATGATGCCTCATGGTCTGTGAGAAATAAATGGACTAATAAATATAAAGAGCCTAGAACAATGCCTGGCATATAGTAAGTGCTTTGTGTGGTTTCTTATTACTATTATTAGTGAGGTTGGTTAATTAGTTGATTGAAAGTGGAGACATTTAATGCTAGAACAGTACTTGTTCCCTATTTTTAAGTCAGTTGAAGTACACTTTTTTAAAAATCTTGGCACAAGGAACACAAAGTGTCTGACAGGACCAAGAAATGGCTCATTACAAAACTGAAATCAGGCTCTTGGCTGGCTCAGTGGGTAGAGTGTGTGACCTAATCTCAGGGTTCATGAGTTCCAGCCCCAGATGGGGCATGGAAGTCTACTTTAAAATAAATAAGTTAGGGGCACCTGGGTGGCTCAGTTGTTAAGCGTCTGCCTTTGGCTCAGGTCATGATCCCAGGGTCCTCGCTCGGCGGGAAGCCTGCTTCTCCTCCTTCCACTCACCCTGCTTGTGTTCTCTCTCTGTGTCTCTCTGTCAACTAAATAAAATTTTTAAAAATAAGTAAATAATAAAATAAATAAGTTTAAAAAAAAATGAAATGGACACTGGCTTGTTTTGACTTTTTCTTGGTGATTTCGATACTTAAAATGGCCCCAAGCTTCATGCTGAAGGGCGGCCCAGCGTTCCTAAGTGCAAGAAGGCCACGATGTGCCTGATGCAGAAAATAATGTGTTAAAACAAGCTTCCTTCAGACATGATAGTGCTTTTGGCTATGAGGTCCGTGTTAATGAATCAACAATATATATTAAAGTATCTTTAAGCAGAAGCACACATAAAACAAGGTTAAGTACTGATCAGTTGATGAAAATGTGACCAGAGGCTCACAGGAACCTGTCCTTGGCTTTCCCACAGGGCAATGATTCGCTAATTCAGCAACAGCGGTGACTTGTTAGAACCTAAGTACTGTACATAACGAAAATCAGCTGTATGCATACACATACATAGACTTTGGAGTACTTGGTGCTCCGTTTCACTTACAGGCTATTGACCTATACAACCCGACCCCATTTCCCACTCCTAACACGTCTCTTGATCTTTGCCACAAAATGTTTTTTTCTGCCCAGACTTCATTTCAGCCGCTGCTCTTCCCCACTACTTCCACCTCCACACCTATGAGGAATCCACTGAGGTGCAAACAGATGGATGGGCATGTGACCCAGGCCAGGCCCATCGCGAACCGCCCCTGCCTCCAGGACACCTGTGGGTACTTGAGAGACTGGCCCCATGCAATTATTCCCTGGGATTTTTCACCCTCAATTAGAAAGAGTTTCTCATTTCTTTGGGGACCCTCCAACTGGGTGATGTAGGCTTGGAGTTTCTAGCTGGCAGGCTCCCCACTTGAATCAGTGACACACTTTTGCAATAGAAGATAATGAGGCCAACAACAGAAAGGAGCAGAACCAGAAGGAAAGAGAAAGAGTTGATCATCTGAGGCTGTCATTTTGCACCCCTGGATCCCATCGTGCCTGAGGCTAGCCACACCACTGTCTTTCCAAGTTATATAACCCGACAGGACTGCTTGCTTATTTAAACTTCTCCAGATTGAATTTCTGTCTCTTGAGACTCAGGCAGTCCTGAGTAATACACCCAGACATTTTTGATCTATCTGGAATGTACTCTAGTACTCTACTCTAAATCTCGGGTTTCTCCCTAACTGGGATTTCTTCTTTGTGCAAAATTGAGTGTACCTGGATTGCCTCCTGTAAATCTTTTCTGTAAGATTTTCTGGTTCAAGTCTATTCCTCTTTTGGATGGAGAGTGAAAGAGGAAGCTGGGAATTGGGAAGATTTGAAAGGGAAAGAAGGAACACAGGAGTAGCAAGTTTGCAGTGCAGCCCTAGGAGGGAGAAAGGAAGCAGGGGCAGGTGACGCAGGCCTTGGAACTGCATTCAGTGGGTCACAGCTGAGCCACATGGGTGTGGCCAAGTCTCAGTGCCCTGCTGTGTCTAAGACGTGCTGTGAGCTAACCCGATGCAGCCTGTTTAGCGGGCACCTGTCCTCCCGTAGACATCATCTCCTCACTTCTGTCCCTCAGCCTTTGCTTACACTGCACCCTCCCACAGCCGGACAGACCACCCTTTCCCCCATCTTTGCATAGTTACTCATCCTGTTCTTAGGTCTACCTTCATCTCTGCCAGGAATCCCTTTAATGGGGCCTTTGTGAGGTGTAAGTTTGAGGAAAGAGCTTGAGAAATAATAGGTCAAATAAGGTTACCCCCAATTTTTCCTTCTTAAACATCCAAGTGACTCTGGATAGTGGCAGCTGACAGCGTGCAGTCATAAAAGCACAAAAAAATGAACATTTGAATAAGCAACAAGACATTGAAGGAAATATCTCTCGACATGAGCAGCAATAGGGCAACATCAGTTTCTTAGTCTCTCATGGAGATTAATGGGAGAGAGAAGTAATTTTTTTTTAAAGATTTTATTTATTTATTTGACAGAGAGAGATCACAAGTAAGCAGAGAGGCAGGCAGAAATAGAGGAAGAACCAGGCTCCCCGCCGAGCAGGGAGCCCGATTCGGGCTTGATCCCAGGACCCTGAGATCATGACCTGAGCCAAAGGCAGAGGCTTAACCCACTGAGCCACCCAGTCGGCCCAGTAATTTCTTTTCTAGCAAACCAAGATGATGAATGGAAATTAGCTTTGCTAATATAAGCTGTATAGACTAAAAGTTCCAAGTACCTAAGGTCTATACATGGTCCTGAATCCAGTGCTTAGCTTAATGCTGAGCATACAGTGGGAATTCACTAAATATTTGTTGGGTTAATAAATATTAACCCTATTTACTATAATACTTAGAAGGAAGTGGAACACAAAATGGCACAAAACAAAGAAGTGGTTATAAGGTGGAGAGTCTGGTCGGGAAAGGTTTTATTGATGTGTCTTTAGGATCTGAATCTTAAAAAAGAGAGAGAAAGGGTGCCTGGGTGGCTCAGTGGGTTAAAACCTCTGCTTTCGGCTCGGGTCGTGATCTCAGGGTCCTGGGATCGAGGCCCACATCAGGCTCTCTGCTCAGCGGGGAGCTTGCCTCCTCCTCTCCCTGTCTCTCTGCCTGCCTCTCTGCCTACTTGTAATCTCTCTCTCTGTGTCAAATAAATAAATAAAATCTTTAAAAAAAAAAAAAGAGAGAGAAAGAAAGGGATAGATCTCTAGCAATTCTAGGCAGGAGGGATCCCCTTTAGCAAAGTCACTGCATTGTGGAACTGCAAGTGATATATTGAAATGTGGGGCATAGTCAGAGGGTTAAAGCAAGGTGATACTGAGAAAGGTCACTGGCTGGGAGACCTCACTGGCCATATCAAGAATTTTGACTATGGAGAGCCTTTAAAATATTCGGGGGCGGGGGGATGAGAGAGAGCCATCACATTCACCTTGCATTTTAATAAGAAACCTTTGGCTTCCATGTTTAGGGTAGCCTGGATTGGTTCAAGCATGGAGGCAGGGAGTCATGAGATTTTGTCTTGATCCTCAAGAGCACACTGGAGACGAAGGGAATGGTCAAGAGTTGTTATGGAAGTGAAATCAGTAGAATTTGGTCATGAAGTCAATGTTTTGATGAGAGAAAGGTAAGAGTCTAAAATGACTCGGCTGGTGCCACCAAGATAAGGAATGCAGGAAGAAGTGTTTGTAAGACAAGATGATGGGACCAGTTTTTTGTAGTTGATTGTTAACATCCTGGTAGATTACCCAGATGGGTATACGCAGTAATCAGCTGGCGCATTTGCTAAGTCTCTGGAGATCAGGAATGAAAATAAAGATTTTGACTCAGTAGCATTATAGATGAGATGACCTGGAGGGAGGAGAGAAGTCAGCTAAGGACAGAGCTTTAACATGGAAGCACAAATCAAGGCAGACTAACACATCTATCTCTACATTTATGTGTTCTTTGTACTTTTGTGGGGAGGGGCGGGGGCAGTGTAATCACTGATGTTAGTGGCATGAACACAGGCTATTTGAGAATAAGCTAAATATTTGTCCCTGTAACTAATAAAATGCAATGGCAGCGGGAACAATTGGATAACAGGGTTGGTAAAGACTTGGGAAATGGCGCCTCTTGTGTGATATTCATGGGGGTGTAAATTGGTACATCCTTCCCATGGCAGAAACTGTCGGTTGTCCCCAGTATCTATTTTCCCTTGTCCTCAGTGAAAGAATACTTGACTTTTAACGAACGTAAGGGCATCCCAGAAAAAAAGACTATGTTCCCAGTCTACCCAGTAGCTAGATGTAGCCACATCACCAAATTCTGGCCAAAAGGTGTCACCAGAAGTGGGGAATGTGACTTCACAGAAGAGCCCTTGGGAGTTGGACCCTTCTTGCCTCCTTGCCTCTTCCTTCTTCCTGTTGGCTGGAATGCAGATTGAATGGCTAGAATTTAAGCAGCCACCTCACACCATGTGGAAGAAACCAAGTTCTGAAGATGATGGAGTACCAAAATGAAAGGTGCCTTGTCCCCTGGGTCAAAAACTGCCTTGTCTTCTATGTAACCCTGTCTTCTGTAAGCCATCTTGTTGGGTGTTCTCTTGAAGTCAGCTGAACCTAATCCTTACCGATCTGCTTCCCAAAGACAGTTTGGCAATATTTAGTCAAGTAGTGTGTGTGTCCTTAACCCTACCACTCCACCTCAGGGAATTTACCTTCAGGAGATAATTACCCACATTTGAAATGACACATAAACTGGATATTCATCACAGCATTGTTTATAATAACCAAAAAGTAAGATGGGGCAAACTAAAAGTCCTTCAGTAGCAAATTGATTCAATAAATTCTGTATGCTTCTGTATAAGGGAACACTGTGAAGCCACTTGACATAAGTGACATTATATTTAGACATTGCATGAATAGATGTCTATGACATAGAATAAAAGGAGAGTTTACAAACGAACATGTTCACTATTAGCCCATTCATGTAAAACTGATACATACACACACATGCACACACACACAAATTAATCTAAGTGTTTGTAGAAGCTGAGGAATGTTTAGAGAATGTAAAATACACTTAATACCTGGAAATGAGATTTTAGATTTTTTTTTTAACTTACCCGCTGTGCTTTGTGTTATTATTTGAACTGTTTGCAATCAGCTTTATTACTGTTATAAAAAACCATAAGGGCTTTTTGATGTTTTAAAACTGTTCTCTTTAAACAATTAATATCATTAAGAAAGTAATATGGGGAGTTGTTGCCAGCGAACTGTTCAGGAAGAGGTGCGGCCATTGTTGCAAAAAACCAAATAAATGAAAACACACTCCAGGGAAACTGACTCAGCTTTTGGTGGGTCGTCTATAGTAGGTGGAGACATCCTAATTGGCAGATTTTTAAGCTTTCTACTGAAAAAAAATAATTGGATCTTAGTTGATTACCTCCTTAATGGAAAATATACTTCAGTTCTTCCATTTTACTTTTTGTACATCTGGGGAGTTGGGGTGGGGAAAGGAAATATATTTATGGTTTCTGCGTAAACTTCAGTCATTTAGGATTCCTCGTTTTTATTTTTTCTTTAGAAATGGATCCACAGTAATTTTTAGTACTCTAAGAAGGTATTTATTTATGCACACAGTATAAGAACACGTAACGTCATGGAAGTTTTGGGTTTTTAAAGATGATCCTACCCAGAGTAACTCTATACAGTTTATCTCTGCACCCCAATCTCAGGTTATTTATTATATTTTATGTTTTATGTCATTTTATTTTTTGGTATGAAAAGCTTATTTACAAAGAAATGTGATGGACTTACGCAGTTCATAGCTGTTAAATGTAAATAAAATGGGGGAGCTCCCTCCAGAGGTAAGGCTAATTTTGATCGCTTATAGACCAGTTCACGGTAGTACCTCCCGATTTTACAATTCTAAAACGTATCACCTTTTTTGTTTTGTTTTGTTTTGTTTGAGGGATTGCCTGCCACTTTGACTGGAAATAGGCTAAAGCCCAGTCTGCAAAAGTTTTAGCCCTTTTGTGGAATTTAATCTTTTTCTCTTTTATGGCCATTTGCGTGACACTTAAGGAGAATCCCTTCTTCATTTTCATCACATTGATTTCCCCAGCACTTGCCCTTACTTAGCATTTCAAAAAGGGAGAAAAGCAGCAGGCAGTCATTATTTGGTACCCCCTCCCTTCTCTTTAGCTCCCTCGGCTGTAAAATCAGATGTGGCTGAATTGCTGTCTTAATTTTTAAATTATTTAATATGCTTAAATATGATTAAAGTACTTAATTTTACTTAACAGAAAATAGTCTGCTCATTCACAGAAAGTGCTTTTCTGGTATTTTCATAACAATAAGAATTTCTCAGTCGCCTGGATTCCCATTGCTTGGTATCCCTAGTTTATTCTTTTTGACTTTTAAATGAAATACGTAAATGTGCAACGAGTGTACATACGAAGCTTTGTTTAAATAGAAGTAAATTAATGCAAAGTAAATCTAAACGTTTGTGGATATAAATCTATAAATAGAAATGTTACTTGAATTTTGTATCTTCCAAAGTATAACTTTATGCAGTTTATATCCCACACATTGACGACTTCTAAAACCTAAAAAACTTAGTCATTTTCTTTTTTTTCTAAGATTCTATTTATTTATTTGACAGAGAGAGACACAGTGAGAGAGGGACCACAGCAAGAGGAGTGGGAGAGGGAGAAGCAGGGAGCCCGATGTGGGGCTCAATCCCAGGACCCTGATATCACACCCAGGCACCCCCTTACTGTCATTTTCAACAGTATAGTCTCCCAGAAAAATCTCTGACCTCTCTTGTTTCGATTTCTGCCACTTTCTGGCTATGTCCTCTTGGATAAGTCAGTGTGTTCATTTATTCAGTCATTCATTCAGCAAGCTTACTGATACCCATTCTGTGTCTTTTACCACCGGCTCTCTGCCGGCTACAAAAAAGTCTCCAGCTAAGACTTGGAGATTGTCTTGGAGGGCATTAATAGTCACAAAAGATAAATAGTTGCAGTTCAGTGGGCTATATACAGAGCCTGTAGATCCCATGAAGCTTGGCCATAGAAGATGAGGGGATTCTAGGCCATCCTGTGCCAAGACAGGGAGACATTACAAGGCAAGGAATCCTTAGAGAACTTAACCTTAGAAACAGGGAGGATTCTGGGAAGAAGAGGAATGAAGGGAAGGAGTCAAATGCTGCCGAGTACAGTTAAATAAAGATGGGGGGGTTGCCCTTTGATACAGAGCTGGAGGATCCCAGTAACATTTGCAAGATGGAATCCGTGACATAATGGGTGTGAATGAAAAAAGAGGAAATAAAGACAAGGAAAGTGGACATTTTTCCAAGAAACTTGCTTATAAAGGGAAGGATCAGAGAAGACTCAAATTGTAGGGAAAGCATGGCCAAAGGGATTGTTAAGGAAGGAGAGGTTTAAGCATGTTTAAGGCTAAGAAGAAAGAGCCAATGGAAAAGGAGAAGATGACAAAACAAGAGAAGGGGACCATGGTATATAATTCAAGTAAGATGAGCTTCCATGTCAGACAGACTTAAAGTGAACCTCGGTAGCTGTGTGACCTTGGCCCTCTGAAACTCACTTTCCTCTACTATAAAATGATAACCTCATCCGCGCATGAAGTTTCTTCATTCATTCATATAGTTCACTATGATGGCTGATGCTGGACATGCAGAGAAGACACTTGTCCTTGCTTCCTGGGCTGTTACAGACTGGTGGATATAGTTGTGAAGAATAGAAATAAATTCAAGAGATTGTTTTGAAGACTCGGTTACTATTTGGATCTGGGATAAGGGAGAAGGTTATACAGGAGACAGTGAGGTGGGGCAAGTTGTCCTGTTTGGTTCGATCCTACAGAATTCCTCCTGCTCCATGGTTGAGGAGTCTCTCCGGCTCTCAGCACATGTTCTTGAGAACACATGTAGGCCCACTTGCCACTGACAGCCAAGTCCATGACCGTACGGGAACCAGACTTCAGCTGCCGCCAATACTGCCTGAGCTCCAGAAAGCAGAACAATGGAAAAACCTAGGTCCCTGATGATACAATCGAACCACTGATCACACTGTGTGAGCCTTCCCTCTCCCTAGACTCCCATTTCAGCCTGCTCGTCAGGGTTTCTGGTTAAATGTAGCCAAAAGCATCCTAACAGTTAGAGGTTGATAGGAAAATAAAGTGAAATATGTACAACACCCAGTGTTTCAATAGAGTAAACTCAATTTCTGCTAATTATTACTATTAATTAATACTATTATTGATACCCAGGATCTTTAGCAAATGGGAATACCCATGAGTTGGCAAACTGTATATAGGGCCAGATAGGAAATATTTTAGGCATTGTGGGCCAAATGTGGTCTGTATTGTATATTCTTCTTTTGTTTTGTTTTTTCTTTTTTAAAAAATGTAGGAACCATTCTCGCCTAACCTGTGGGCATAGCTGGCCGATTGGCTGGAGTTTGCCGACCCCTCATAATGCCATTCACTGACACAAGAACCCAGGAAGAGGAGGCTTAGAGAAGATAATTCAATTCTGTTTTAAATATATTAAGGCAGCATATCCAGGTAGAGATGCTCATTAAGCATCTCCAAGAGATCTGAGCTGGAGCTATATAAATGATGAATCATTAATACATAAATGGTAGAAAGCCGAGCAAGTCAGGGATGGATTAGATCACCCAGGAACACTGTGTAAACTATGAGTAAGATAAGAAAAAAGCTAAGGAAGAGCCTACAAAAAGTCCTTTGGTCCAGGATTGGAGGGAGGGTCACAGTCCCACACAGGTTAACCAAGAACTCAACAAGAGGGAAATCAGTCTCTGCAGCGGTTTATGTGCTCTGATGGACTTATGGAAGGATCCTGTAAGCGCACACAGACAGGCATCTAACCAGCATGAGCTTGAACAGGGAGCTCAGGATGTCATGCCTTAACAGCCTTGTGAGGTGCCCAGGAATTAGCCATGTATCCCAGGCACATGGAACAGCCTATGCAAAAGCACAGAGGAGTGGGAGACAAATACCAGTACTGGTTTGTAGTTACGGATGCCTAGGTGGCTCAGTTGATTAGGCATCTGCCTTGGGCTCACGTCGTGATCCCAGGGTCCTCCAACCTCAGGTCTAGTCGGATGGAGTCCTGCCTCGGGCTCCTTGCTGATCGGGGAGCCTGCTTCTCCTACCTGCTGCTCCTCATGCTTGTGCCCTCTCTCTCTCTCTCTGACAAATAAAATCTTAAAATACAAAACAAAACAAAACAAACAAAAACGAAAACAAAAACAAAACAAGTGCTGGTATGTAGGTAGACCAAGATATAACATTAGACATAAGCCAGAGAGAGAGGAAGGGCCAGATCAGGAATGTTTTATATGCAACACCAACGCTTTGAAAGGGATGAGGATCTTTGAAAGAGTTTCACGCAGAGGGTTGACACAATCGTGGGGATGTCTTAGAAGCCTAGAAGCGGCATCCTAGCGGCAAATGGCTGAAGGTTGACTTCCGGGAGGGTACCATGGGGAGGAGGGGTGGAGAACAGAAAACCTCTGTATCTGACCAAGGGGAAAGACACTTAAGGTGCTTAATCAGTAATGTGCTGGGAGATGCTTTACAATCAATTCTCGGGGTGGGGTGGGGAGAACCCTGATTTGTGGCAATTGCTAATTTTTGTGTGTAAATATTTCTGTCATGCCCAAACTAAGGCCAGTAGTAGGAATACAGAGAAAGGGTGGATTAAGAGAAAGATATAAGAGCTGAATTGAAAGTCGGTAACCGGGGTGCCTGGGTGGCTCAGTCGTTAAGTTTCTGCCTTGGACTTGGGTCATGATCCCAGGGTCCTGGGATCAAGCCCCACATCGGGCTCCCTGCTCTGGGGGAAGCCTGCTGCTTCCTCTTCCACTCCCCCTGCTTGTGTTCCCTCTCTTGCCGTCTCT
Source organism: Ailurus styani (assembly GCA_002007465.1). Classification (NCBI taxonomy): domain Eukaryota; kingdom Metazoa; phylum Chordata; class Mammalia; order Carnivora; family Ailuridae; genus Ailurus; species Ailurus styani. The sequence continues at coordinate 1,469,453 of LNAC01000115.1, forward strand.
CTATCAAATAAATATATAAATTAAAAAAGCGAGAGAGATGAAAAAAAAAGTTGGTGACTAGTTGAATGGAAGGTGGAGAACTACAGGCTCTTTTAGATTCCTGTTTTATGAGATGGTGACTGGTGTATCACTGAATTGGGGACAATAAAGAATTAAGCAAGCCTATATGGTCCCTCTCCCCCTGCTAGAATGTTCCATGGATGCAAGGACTTTTCATCATTTCCATACAGTGCTGTATCCCTAGCACCCAGAACAGTGCATGGTGCATGGTTGACACTCAATAAATATTTGTTGAATGAATGAATGAGTGTTTCCCCTTTAAACCACTTGAGATCACTGCTGGTTTAAATCGTGTCCCCAAAGCAGTACGGAGCCCTTGTACACTGGGCTGAAAAGTGGTGGGATGAGGCATTCGAGACAATGCATAGACTACACTTGGAAAAGTCTCCTCTGAAGAACAGGAGATACGCTGGACAGCAGCCACCTGGAGGAAATTGTACATTACTTTCTCTCAGGAAGAAAGAATCTTAGCCTATAGCTTGAGGACTAGCCCCATGGGAGTGGATGAGAACTGTGGGACCAAGACCTTGCATGAAAATCATGGCCCAGTGGCGCCTGGGTGGCTCAGTGGGTTAAGCCTCTGCCTTCGGCTCAGGTCATCATCTCAGGGTCCTAGGATCGAGCCCCGCATCGGGCTCTCTGCTTAGCGGAAAGCCTGCTTCCTCCTCTCTCTCTGCCTGCCTCTCTGCCTACTTGTGATCTCTCTCTCTCTCTCTCTCTGTCAAATAAATAAATAAATAATCTTAAAAAAATGAAAGAAAGAAAGAAAATCACGGCCTCAAGAAAAAGTCAAGAGCTGAGCCTGCAGGAGAGGGAAGGGGAGGAGGAGGTATGGAGTGTTAAATATCAAAAATTCAATGGAGTCATTTTTAAGATCTAATAGACTTTATTAATCAAGTCATGTATCAGGTCCCATCCCATCTAGCAAGTAGAGAGGAGATCCAAGGAGGATTTTACAGGCAGGAAAGGGGAAAGACAATTAACAAAAGAAAAGAAAGGATTATTTCAGGCAAGGTCACCTTCCCTTAGGGGGAGGGCAGGTGGTCTTATTTGGTGATGACCTCATCTTCTCTGAGGAGGAGGATGGAGAAGGCCCAGGTGACAGGTTACCTCATTTGTGCTGACCAAAAAAATGCCTGACTGGTCAAGACCACATATGTGGGAGAAGATGAAGCTGCAGTTAGGTTAAGTAGTCAGCTCTGGTTTAGGTGACTTGACCTGATGTAAGTGACTCCATTTTGGACTTGCGGTTTTCTTTCTTTTTTTTTTTTTTTAAGATTTTATTTATTTATTCAACAGAGAGAGAGATCACAAGTAGGCAGAGAGGCAGGCAGAGAGAGAGGAGGAGGCAGGCTCCCTGCGGAGCAGAGAGCCTGATGCGGGCCTCGATCCCAGGACCCTGGGATCATGACCTGAGCCGAAGGCAGAGGCTTTAACCCACTGAGCCACCCAGGCGCCTGCGGTTTTCTTTTTAATAGGAGATGAAGCGGGTTCTGTCCCAGGTCAGAAGTCAGGGACTGGAACCAGAAAAATCTAGATCGTGTAGCTTGTCAGATGCGTACCGATGATTTTTGCTTGATTCCAATGTAGCTTAAACAGAAAGGACCATGGGAGGCTTGGCCGGTTGTTAAACCTGAAAATGGAACTTCGTCTATATTGACAAGAAAACTTGCCAAATTTTGCACTGTGGGTATTAATTAACTTGGGAAAGAACTCATTTTGGGATGGGGGAGAGAACTTTTAGAATCAAGTGTGTTTCATTTAAACTTCTTCAAGAAAATGTTTTTTCTGCCCAAGAGAACATTTCATAAATCATATTAACTACTGTACCTAATATAAATATCTTTAGGGATTATTTTATTTTAAATTGTACATTTAGAAGGTTACACTATCACACCAGACTATAGGCCGCACAAAACCTTAAATTCGATGGAAGACTTCTTGAATTTTCTTATCTTGTTTTCCCTTCAAGATCTGCTTTCCTCGCTCAAAGCAGCTTCGTGCCTTGCCCTGGGGGGTTTTCCCAAGATCAGGCTTTGAGATGCAAGACCCTGGGACTTTAAATTTCAAAAGCCCAAACTGGGTGGGGGATGGGCGCCTAAAGGTTTGGCACAGACAACGGTTAGAATGGAAGTGCTCCTCTCCGGATTCTCTAACCGAGAAAACCTCCCAGATTGCAGAGGGAGGCGGGCTTCAGAGAGGAGGGCAGGAGGAGTTAGATGCTGCTGGCTCACCGGAAGAGTCCTTGGCCATTTCCTTCCGTGCTGTTTTGGGGGTGAAGGTCAAAAACCCAGTGGACTCCCCAGGTAGATTGAAGTTCCAGGAGCTGAGCAGAACTTTGCCCTCCTCCGCCCCACCTGTGAGGACTAGGAGAGGCGGGTGAATAGGGGAGTCTGCTGAGGGGTCTCAAGTGCCTTCCCACCCCAGCAGGTGGCCTGAGAAGGTGCTGGCCCAACCAGCCTCTGACAGCCTCCCAGACACCTTGGTCATAGAGCACCTTCTTTTGTGGGCCACCACTGGGGTGGGGGGTGGGGGGAATGTTGCCATAAGGGGACCAGGCGGAGACTGCTACAGCCCTTACCTGTGTCCTGCACCGCGATAACCCAAGAACAGATGGGATGGAGGGCATCTCACCTGTTGCTGGCTGGTAAATAGTGGCACAGAGGGTCACCGCTCCCCAGGAACTTGGACTTGGCCCCAGCAGAGAGGAGGGAGGTCCCAAAGGGACCGAGATTAGGTTTAAGAAACACGTTCCCGTGGGATCAGGATGGAGAGAGATGCTTTTCCCCATTTACCCTGTTCATTTTACCATGTGCATTTATTACCTATTCAAAAATAAATTAATATTCACTTATAGAAAAGATTTTATTTCTTGCACATGTGTGTTAAGCAAGTGAGTGTCCTATTTACTACATTGTTATAACAATATAGATTCTAAGTAATTAAAGCCATATATTCATTTTACAAGCCAGGATAAATAATTGTTTTCTATTACTTTGTATTCATGTTCTGGCTCTACAGGTAGGATCTTCTTAAACAAGACTCACTCATTTTTTACACGACTCTCTCTCCACACGCTAACAGTTGGCTGGCTCACTGCTTTGCGAGTAGTAGGGACACAGTAAATATTTATTTGATTGATCAATGGATTGACTAAAGGAAATGGATATGTGACCATCACTACAGACCTTTTGAAGATTTGATTTGAATCGTGTTGGAAGTTTGACCATATATTGAGGGCTAATTGTTTTCCGGAGAGACTAGAGAACATTTCTTTATCCAGCAAGTCATTTGAATAGCAGACAGATACGACCTTTAACAGACTGTGATGACACGAAGACAGTGACTCAAACTAGGTCTGAGGAATGAGTTTTTCAGGAGGACAGGGCGGGGGAGGACACTCTAGGCATTGGTCACGCATGTGCAAATGAACGGTGGTATAACCCAATCATGGCACACACAACTCGTTGGGGTGATGATGAGAAATGGTACTGGACAGGGCGATAGGATGCCGATCATCCAGAGACCAACTTCTCATTGCGTTTTCTAGCATCTTCCACGTGGAAAAGGCTTTGGGCCCCAGATAAGATCTTCCAAGGGGCTGGCTGTTAGAGAGCATACAGCCGTGAAAACAAATGCATGAGTGAATATCAAAGCACTTGAAGAAAGTGTCCGAAATTGCTTTTTTGCTCTTATTCTCCCTTACAGTCTGCAATTTAGCAGGAAAGCCTGTTAGATGTAATCCTGGGGTTAGGAGACAGGCTAAGGGACCGTTTGTCTCCAGTGAGCAACTCAGCTTTAGCGGCGGTTGCTAGAAAGGGATTTTGCTTATCACCTGCATGTTTGGAAGCGTTACACGGGACATGCTGGGTGAGAAGCAAAGCAGTTTACTGGCTCCTCTCACCATCTGGCTTCAGAAGGGCTCAAATGGCACCTGTTCCAAACACCCTGTTTAATATGGAACCCTCATCCTGGCCTCCCTGTCTGGCTTTCCTAGTTTGTTTTTCTTCACAGCATTTTTTAAAAAGATTTTAGTTATTTATTAGAGTGTACGCACAAGAGGGTGGGGGGAAAGTTGGGGGAAAGGGAGAAGCAGACTCCCCGCTGAACAGGAAGCCGATGTGGGGCTCCATCCCGGGACCACCTGAGCCAAAGGCAGACCCTTAACCGACTGACCCACCCAGGCGCCCTCTAAACAGTGTTTATCTCACATTCGAACACACTAGTAAATATATTTACTTGTTCTGTGTACTGTCCCGTCTCACACACACACACATACACACACCCCCATGGAAGGCAAGTTCCATTGGCACAGGCGTTGGTCGGTTTAGAACAGTGCGATGCCCTGTGCGCTCGTGGAATGGGGAGGGGGAGTGCATGATGCTATGACTTAGCCCATCAGTCATAGCCCCCGCCAGAAGTAAGCGAAAAACCCATCCAGTGCCAAATGCTCATGATTTGAGGATTAACGCCATTAGGTCTGTAAACACCACTGTTTCCCTGCATATTGCGGATGTGGAGAAGTTAAGGCCTTCCGTCACTGCAGTCAGGCAAGATGTTGAACAGATTTAGAAGCTTTGGGGTCAGGTAGACCTGGATTCAAATCCCACTGTGCAGCAAATGAGTTAGAACCGGTTCTTCATCTGTAAAATGTACAACGGTGCTAACCTCCTAGGGTTGTTGTGAAGATTAAATGGGGAAGAGTCCGAAGCACACTTCCCATGGCACGTGGTAAATACTTGAAAACATTTGTTACTATTTTTGTCATCATTTGGGGAGCCGTATGAGTCTGCTAGGGCTGCCGTAACAAAATACCACAGACTAGGTGGCTAAAAAAAAAGCCCAGAAATTTATTTTGTCATAGTTTTGAAGGCTAGAAGTCCAAGATCAAGGTGTTCACAGGTTTGGTGTCTGGTGAGGCCTCACTCCTGGCCTTGCAGGTGGCCACCTTCTCACAGGAGCCTCGCGTGGTCTTTCCTCTGAAAATGTGCAGCCCCCTTATCTCTTCCTCTTCTCATTAAGGACATCAGTTGTACGGGATTAGGACCTACCCTTATGACTTCATTTACCTGTTCAAACTTTACCTGTTCAAAGGCCCTGTCCCCAGGCGAGGGCTTCAGCATTGGAATTTTGGAGGGACACAGTTGGGGTCGTAACAGAAGGTGAGGAAGGTTTTGACAAAATACCTCCAAATGTGATACAGTAGATAATTAAGTTATCTTTAATTGAAACAAAGGGACTTTGGTGGCTATGTTTTGACTAGCAGATAGGCACTGAGAAGGGAAGGGAAGAGATCAAAGCTTTCAGTAGCAGGTGTTCATTTTACAAATAGGAAGAAAGGAAACCATCGGGAAGAGGGAAACATTACATGTGCAGAGCCCGATCCTTCCTGAGTGGGTGCCCTCCACCGGGGAATGCATTTGAAGGAGCAGTAATACAGAACGGGTGAGTCACCAGAGGAGAGAGAACTAGCAGCAGCTGTTGAGAGAGAGCTCAGAGAGAGAGACAGAGAGAAGGTGACCCGACTTTTTTTTTTTTTTTTTTTTTTTT